>CAJQZN010044036.1:0-24493 GCA_907164685.1 Colias eurytheme | reverse complement strand
TATGAGATGTAGTATGTAGGTATGTGACTACTGTTAGCTGTTACACGGCGTAAACACTTATGCAAAACCTCCATTTTTTTTCTTAAGTTGTACGCAAGTAGTACGTATTTCCATAGAAATTCAAAGAACTTAGAATATCCAACGCTACTATTGATATTCTCCCGGAAGTTAGCTGAATAGAATAAGTATTATGTATAATATCACGGTTAAAATCCGCTAAAAAGTCTCATTCAAATTTTATGCCTGTTTTGGGTTATTTTCCCCTTCCTCTAAAGCTCCCTCACAAAAAGATTATAGTAGTAGATAGTATAAAATAGTATTAGCAATGACTTTCGTCAAAACGCTAGGAAAAAAATGTACAAAAAGTAATCATCCATTGGAGCTTTATTATTGATAGAGATAGAGACATTATCAGATTTCAAATAATCGCTGTAGTTGTCCGAGATTGTTCCAGCAGCAAGTAAATTATATAACTCTTTCTCTTGACAACATTTTACGCTTTTGAAAACTAAGTCAACGGGCACCCTTTCCTCTACAAATTCTTCAGGTACTAATCCTAAAGTAGTATAAAGCCTGCGAACTTGACCTGCGCTTAACCATCCTCGTTGGCATGGATCAAAGCTTTTAATTACCGCCTCTAAGTGCCTGCAAATAAAAAAACAATTTTAAGATCTTCGGATATAAAAATATTTGATTTGATTGAAATGGATTACAGTTATTGAGTCGTATACCACTTCATGACAATTCTGAACCGATAGGCAGACTGTTAATACATCTTGTCTAATTGTATATTTATTGTACCTACTATCTTTGAAGTGATAAAGCCTTAGACTACAACAGCTGTATGATAAAGTATTTACCTTGATTCAAACAGAACTGGCGCCGCTCCATGTCCTGCCCGAAAGAGCATGCAATCATCAATCAACTTTTCAAGAAAAGCAATTGGTTTAGGTGGGGCCTGAGATATTAACTTGGTGAGAAGAAAACGAATAAGTTCTGGAATTCGACGCTCTCGGAGATATGTTTCGGTTCTTACTACCGTGTTAAGAACCTGTTCTTTACGAAATGAAATTTTTACTTCTTCGTCAGAAATTGCAGGTTCCAGAAAACATTTACAAATTGGATTGAAAGGAGATTCTTTTCTAAATGTATCACTACTCTCTTCTTCCATACTCTAATAATTACGCGTTGTTCTTTTTAATAAAAAATGATTTCAGATCACTTTTATAAATGCAACCTTACAAAATTGCAACGGTCAAAGAGCATTTAATTTAATAATTAAAGATAATGAACTATACAGGAAGATAGAAGGCAAAATGACTTCCGTTGTTTTTTTTTATATTTTAGGTTGTTTTTTCCAGATATGAACCTTCATACAGATTAGCGCCGTAGCGTAGGTCGAAATATTTGCTATCTTTATTATATAACTTAGAAATGTATATTGTATACTGAATAAATTGCGTGTAAAAAAAGACGTGTGGCACTCGGGGACTGCCGCGGTAAAGCTATTGCAAATTTGCAATTTGCATGCTAATTGCTATGCCTTCAAGCCACACCCGTCGGAGTGGGGAGCGTGAGGTTTTTCGTTACGCAATTTCTTGATTCGGTCCCCGCGCTCAAAGCCCGCCATAGAAGCTATGCAATAGCTTAATATGTACTTTTAAAAGTATTTAATTTCTAAATGAATTATGCTCTCATAAAATCAAACAAGAACGTATTGAAAAGGTATTGAACACAGGATTGAACACGTATTGAATATCCATTTCTTGATCCATTTGTCCAAAATACAGATATAGCAATACTTTTACCACCAAGAGTCATCCTGTCACCAGTGAAGGCATAATTTGTCTTATCTGTGGCTTTGTAACCGCTCTGGAAATACAAATATTTTTATTGCATTGCTCTAAGTTTTAACAATTTTTAATTTAATGTTTTTTATAAAAGCTAATGTGCGAGTTTGGTGTGCCTTATGTCGATATAATAAATTATAAGTCATGGGGAAGGATAAAAATGAGACACTTATTGGAAAAATCGACGATGGTAAGTTTACAAAGAAATGTAATTTCTGTTTATTAAATTCATATTATTGCATTATTTAACGGATAAACGTACGAGGTAGAATGTAAATTAAAGTGAGATAGTCGAAAGTGTATATTTAATATATTTTAAACTTTAGAAGGCGACACAGATGTTCGTAAAACAGCACAGGAAATGGATGTTATTCGACAAAGAACTATTGCTTACGAGTACCTTTGTCGCCTGGAAGAGGCCAAAACATGGATGGAAGCCTGTTTAAAAGAGTCCTTACCTCCAGCTGTTGAATTTGAAGAATGTTTAAGGAATGGCGTTTACCTGGCTAAGCTGGGCCATTTCATTGCACCTGACTTACTTCCTTGGAACAAAATATACGACATTGATCAACGGCGATACAAGGTACCTTACTTTATTGTACACTATATTTAATATCATTTTAAAGTAAAAAATAAGTTAGTATCGTCATTAAAATTTTGCATTACAAACCAATATATTATCTGTTGTTTGCCTTGTTGGTAGTGGTTTGATTCATTCCTCTTTTCAAATGGCAGAATGCTTGTCATGTTTTCCGTACAACAAATAAATTAACAATACGGTCACACTAGCTCATATTTAATGCTAATTTTATCAAATATTCTCACTATTTGGAAAAAATCTTGAAACCTTGAGGCCAAGGTCTAATCTATGCAAAATAAGCAAATATGTTAAATTTGTGTTTGGAATATGTTTTTTTTTGTATATTTCAGGTTATGGGACTACAGTTTAAACATACTGATAATATAAATAAATTTTTACAAGTATTGCAGAAAACTGAATTACCTACGGTAATTATAACTATGTTTTTTTCTGTTATTCTATACATAATAAGTATCTATTATTGAAATAAAATAATGTTGTCTATTATTAATGAAATAAAGGTATTATATTTTTTTTATCAGACCTTTCAACCAGAAACAACAGATATATACGACAATAAGAATATGCCAAGAGTAATTTACTGCATCCATGCATTAAGTTCTCATTTATTTAAACTAGGCAAAGCACCAATAATTCATGATGTTTTTGGTAAAGCTGTTTTTACAGGTGAGAATGATATATTCTTTAATATTTTTTTATATTATTTATTTTCATAGTATAATAAGATGTGTTATTCCCCAACTCTCAGAGAACACAATATGGTCCTTTGCTTGATCACTCTTGTCACCTAGAAAGTTGTGGTCCCTTGCACTATGAGGCTTTAAATATTGCACATAATTGCTACCTACCTGTTGATGTTGGTTACTGTACTCAAAACGAAATCATTTTAATTTCATATTATATATTTCACTAGGCCCCATATCCATATTGGACTTTATATTTAAAATTTACATTCTACTTAAATATTATAATGTTAATTTCCCATTTTTAGATGAACAACTAGATTCTATTTCAAAGGACTTGCAAAAATGTAAGCATCCTTTACCAATGTTTCAAAAGATCAGTGGCATCCTGTCCAGCAATAGCATTGATGACAATGCAAGTACCCACAAAGCATTACAAGAACTCAATGATTTATTAGATACAGAAAAACCAATAACAGCAGCTTTATTGAACCCTCAGCTTAAGTTGAAATATGTCCAGAACCGGTTAATAGATACATATAAGGATATTTTGAAAAATGCAAAGTATGAAAAAATACAAGTGGCCCATAATCATTCTCTCAATGACAGTTATGTCCCTGATGATTATGATGAAATGTTGACATTGGTGGAAATTCAAGGACACATAACTTCTACAAACTATAAGTTCTTGTGGAAATCTCTGTGTTCAGCTTGTCACAGAAATGATGTTAATAGTTTACATAAAATATTCAACGAAGAATGGGTTAAATTAAAAGACTACAACCCAAATAACCTTGATTTTTACTGTGATGTGGTCCAAGAATTGACAGAAAATAGTAAAGATGTTGATGTAGAGAGCATCACAAATTGGCATAAAATATTTCAAAGCATCATTTATGATGGTAATAACAAATCACTTGAACATGTTGGCCATAAATCAGCCATATCTGATGTCAACAGGGCATTAGATGAAGGCAGCCCTGATGATTTATATGTAGCTTTAACAAATCCAAAATTGGGACTTAAGTTTAAAATCAACAAGTTTGCTATGCCATTATTACATGAAGAGATGAGATTGGAAAAATGTGAATTGGATAAAAATCTTAATGAAAGTGAGATAGCTGCATCTGTGTCCTATTTGACTTCAATAGCTTCTATCTCCGAAGCAGTTGAAAGAGGGGATGAAGTGGCAGTCTGGAATGCCCTTAACTCTAAGCAGATACATTTAGAAATGTTACGTCCGCATTGCCGCCGCCGATATTTTTCTGCTTTAGTTTCTGCTCTTGAATTTAAATTTAAAGAACAATGTGAATGCCCTTTGTTAACATTGGAGGATGTAAGAGACACAATTGAAATGGTTAACATGAAAGATGACAATAATGATGAGTGTATGTATTTATTCATATGAAATTTTAATTGTATTGTTACTTGTATTAACTAAGTAATGAGTCACTTTTTGTTTTCAGTGATAGAAGTAGTTGATTGTATAAACAAAGCAGTTGCAGAAGAGAATGTCAACACTTTAATAGCATTATTAAAGAGCCCTTGCCTCAAAATTCCACTAACACTACATAAAGAAGAATATCATCTGTATATGAGAACATTGAAGAAAAGGCTGTTAAACAAAGAATCTCAAAATCTTTGGCTGGATGATATTCTTCAAGCCATTAATGATGTTAACATTGAATCATTGAAAGTCAAAGAATTGACTGATGCAATTGTTGAATTGAATCTGGCTGTAATTAAGAATGATCTAAATACATTTTGGAAAATGTTGATGTGCCCACTTCTCTCTGATTCAAGTTCAGTTGATAGTTCCTGTAAAGAGGTGTATTTTCAAATGTTTTGTAAGGCCATCAAGAAAAAAGGACATTACATTTGCCCTTGGATAGTGTGCCATACAGAAGCTGGTAATACTGTCTATATAGATGTGGAATCTTACACATACAGTTGGACGACACCAAAAGATTTTGTACCTCACGCACGCTACTTGACTAAGAAAGATATTAAAGCTATTATAGAAAAAACAAATAAACACCACATCAATTCATATAAACAGATGCATTTTGAGAAAACATTGATTAAGTTTCAAGCACATTGCAAAGGCTATTTAATGAGACAAAAAGTTGAAAGATACAATTATTTTAAAGATAATATAGAATCCATAATAAGAATACAATCATGGTGGAGACAGATTTTGATTCAAAGAAAATATGGAACTTTGATTAAAATGAAAGCTATTGAAGCTAAATTGAAGCAAGAAAGAAAATTAAACCCCTTAGCTTGGTACAAAGTACAGGTAAATTTAAAATATGCAGTCTAATTCTCTTTAAAATATCTCTTGTGAATTTCAATCATTTAACTATTTCATATGTATCTTTATACTTTTATTTTTTTGAATTAAATGTAATGTGTAATAATTATTTTATATTTTGTACAGGAACAAAAAATAGTCAAAATACAGGCTCTTTGGCGAGGCCGGCGTGCTCGGGAAGCATTCACTTCGTTGTTCCACTCTCCCAACCCACCATTACGAGTTGTCAAGAAATTCATACATATGCTTGACTTTACCACTGACGATTATGATAGGGAAATCGAACTTCAGACATTAAAATCTGAAGTTGTCCAGTCAATTCGGAAAAATCAGGAACTATCAAAGCAAATTGACGATATGGACTTAAAAATTGGTCTTCTTGTACAAAATCGTATTGCTTTACAAGAAGTCGCTGCTCACGGCTTGAAACTTAACAATTTAGTGAAACATAATTCTATGAATAAGTTGACTGTAAACAAAGATGCAAAGGGGTCCCTTGCAACTATCGCAACTGCGGTTAAGGGTCTAAAATCTCTCACTAAAGAAAGCAAAAGGCTTTTAGACGGCTACCAACATCTATTCTATGAATTGCAAACAAATCCAACATATTTATCTAAACTATTGTTTTGTATACCACAAAATAAAACGAATTCTTTTCTACAAAATGTCGTTCTGAGCCTTTATAATTTTGGCGCATATACCAGAGACGAATATTTGTTATTAAAACTCTTTAGATTTACTTTAGAGGAGGAAATTAGTTGTAAGGTCACGAAACCTTTCGATATTATAGCATCTACACCTTTGGTCCTTAAAATGGCAGTCAGTTTGTCGAGACAATTATCTGGTTTAAATAGCCTTCAAACCATAATAGGACCTCTAGTGGAAAAAATAATACAGGATAGAGAATTGAACATTGAAACAGGTCCAGTAGAAATTTATAAAGCTTGGAGAAATGAGACTGAAATGAAAACAGGCCAAATTTCGTAAGTTTTATTAAGAAAATTAGTACTATATTATTTGGTCTTCTTGTGTATAGAAAAAAGAAAAAATCCTCACACGTTTAAATAACTGCGTAGCGCATAACTAAGGAATGATTATTAATATGATAAAATACTTTTCTATTCACAGAAAACTGCCATATTCCGTGACCCAAGAAGAAGCCCTCAATTATCCTGAAGTTAAAACTCGTTTAGAAAAGGCACTGACTCAATTAAAAGCTGTAGTAACTATGTTCTTGGACAAAATAACATCATCCACTGATTTATTGCCTTTCTGTATTACATACATGGCAAGAGTTTTACACAGATCATTGACATCGAAATTTCCTCATACACCCGAAAAAGATGTTCTAAAGGTGTGTTTAGTTTTTCTCTGCTAGAAGATTATTTAAAATTTGATTTATTTTTTCATATGTTTTGAGAAAGTTATTGCAGAAGTGTTTGCTTTTATTGCGTCACGTGTAGCGCGGTATCCTTTAAAGTGTATTGCAATTTGAAAATGTATTCCTTGCTTTTCTAAGAGGGAGGGAAAAAGAACTTATAGAAACTGATAACATCCTGTTACATTTCTAAGGCTATGATAAAAATATACAATCAAATCTGCTAGTTTCAACTTGTTGATCTTCACTTCTTATTCAACTCAAGTACAGTGCAAAATGTCTTATTACTTTTCAGGTGATTGGAAATCTGGTTTACTATCAATTCTTCAATGCTGCGATAGTGGCCCCTGATGCATTCCATATAATCAACATGCCGAATGGCAGTTGCCTAACTACCGATCAACGAAAGAATCTTGCATCTATTGCTAAAATTTTACATTTTTCTGCGGCGAAAAAAGGGGTGAGTTCTTAAAATATCTGATAGAAATATATATTAATATACTTATTTATTTTGATGAATTTCCGCTTGATATTTTTTCTGATTACTTCTGGAATAAATTACGTAACATACCTATCCGTAAAATAACGTTTTTTTTTGTTGTGTAAATAAAAAGGCTAAACAATAAAATTTTATTTATTTCATCATTTATCAAATTATTAATCTGTTGTTAGTTTGGTGAGGAGTCAAGTCACCTCCGCTGTCTGAATCCTTTCATAGTGGAGTGTCATGAGAAAATGAAAGAGTTGTTCAGACGATGTTGTCGCGGCCCAACATTGGAAGAATATTTCGCGGTCGATGAATATACAGAAGCCACTTTACTTCATCATCCACACATCTACATAACCATTCAAGTAAGTTATATTATACTAGCTGACTCGACAAACATAATTCTGTCTCCTACAAAACGAGTGATATTAAATAGGAGTAAGTTTTCGAAGATTTGTTTAATTAATTTATTAACTAAATAATAAAAAAATAATAAAATTTTATGTACATACTTTTTTAAATGATATGCAAGATTTATATCAGGACTTGCCCGCGAAAAGCCTATGAAATGATAAAAATGTAAAACGCATGGCCAGTATTTCTTCTATTTTATAGTCGAGCCAATTTAATAGGCAACATTTGATGCCTATCAATTTTATCTTCGTAGAGAGGTAACCTGCTTAAAAACATCGATTAAAGTGAAATTAATCGATACGGACTTGAAACATTTGTCAATCGAACTTAAAACACATGTCAATTTTAAAATTCATCAGGCAAATCCCTGTCCCAGTAATATATTTTCTTTCGTAAATTTAAGGAGCAAAATAAGACAAGTAACTACATAATTAAAAAAAAAACAACGCATTTATTAATTTATGGTGATTTTTATTCACAAGTATAGTGCCACAAACTTATCTGACCCGGTGACAGTGTCACTGATGTCGCTTTCTTTTATATAAATAAAATATTCCGTATGAAAAGTCTGTGAAAATGTGACATTTCAAAATGGCGGCACGTAGTTCCAGTTATTGCCACCGGGTCAGATAAGTTTGTGGCACTGTAATCAATGCATTCGATTCTAGATGTCAGATTTCGATTTTTAGAGTAACGTCTCTGGTATTTAAAAAGAAAAAAGGTTTATTGACACAACATTGTAGCGACGACAGTTCTTTAAATCAGAAATTGTTTATTATGTTTAGAATGGTTTATCAGTAAAATCAAATCTTAAAATTACTTGTATCGGTCATTATTGTTATAAATATGTAATCGTAATTGAAAAAAGTTAAGCAAATATGCAGTTCAAACAAAACGAAATAACATATTATTCTATGTCGTCGTTACTAGGTTACGTTATTGAATTTTGTTGAACTGTCAAAATGTTGCCTATTAAAATGACTCCTCTACTATAATTAATTAATTAAATATTATGTCAAATTATTATTATTTTTTTATAATTTTACGCCTAATTTTCTCACCACCAAATGTTCTTTCAGGAAATAGTAGACACCCATGCACTTCTAATAGAATACCAAGATGTGATTGCGCCCGACGCGGACGACCGGCTCAACGACTTGCTCGACGAGCTCGGGGATGTGCCCAGCGTGGCGCAACTTGCTTCCAGAGATGTTACGATGGTGAGTGTTTTTCCTACTTACTATTATAAAGGCGAAAGTTTGTAAGTATGGATGTATGGATGTTTGTTACTCTTTCACGCAAATACTACTGAACCGATTACAATGAAATTTAGCACTACTTGGATTAACACATAGGATATTATGTTTTATTCCGGAAATCCCACGGGAACGGGAATTATGCGGGTTTTCCTTTGAAAACGCGGGCGAAGCCGCGGGCGGAAATCTAGTAAAGAATAATTATTAGTCTTTCATTTCCACCTTCTTGAATATTATATTATCATCACTTCACTACATAGTATAAAACAAAGTCGCTTTCTCTGTCCCTATGTCCCTATGTATGCTTAAATCTTTAAAACTACGCAACGAATTTTGATGCGGTTTTTTTTAATAGATAGAGTGATTCAAGAGGAAGGGTTTAGTATATAATTTATTATGTTTTAGACAAAGCGGACGAAGCCGCGTGTGGAAAGCTAGTTATATTATATGCACTGTGCTCTTCAATCAACAATAAGACATTTGAAAGTATTATGAGATACCCTCGAAAAAAAATGCATTAAACAATGTAATATGCGTGTGTAAAAAAAGCTTACTAATTTTTTTCCATTATAACATCAATTATGTTATTTAATGTTTGCCACCTACAAGGCGTTTTTTTGTGTCTTATAATAACAACAATAAACATTTATCGGTTGTCATATAATAAAAAATGATATCGTCCAGGTAATTACGTAATTACGAATGTTCTTACTACCGCAGATTCTTTGCTTGGTTTAAATATTATAAAATTTGCCGTTTCTAAACCTTATTTTATGTATGGACGATAAAGTGCGAATGCAAAATTCTATAACACAAATGTTTTACGAAGTTATATTATCTGTACATGAAACAACCGCGTCTTGAAAAGAAAATATGCTTACTTACACAATTTCAAAAAACAAGTTTATGTAATGTAAGCCAAGGCAATATTATTTTCTAATGCAAGTACATACACGTATTCGTGAGCAAGGATGGGTCAGTGGTTAGTACCCCGGTATTCAATCAAAAAGTCGAGAATTCCAAACCCGATGAGCATGCTGCACGTTGCACGTTATATTCATTATTATTATGCGTTACAGCAAGTGGGTGATTGCGAAGAAAATGCCCGATTGGAAGTGTGTTTGGCTCTTGTAAATAAATTCCAAGCGCCTTCTGACGATATGACCGATTTGAACAAACTTTTTATTAAAACTAAAGAGTTGTGCGTCGCTATTATTCCCTTTTTAAACGGTAAGAATATATTTGATCTAATTTTTAATGAAACGTTAAATGTATGTTATTTTAACAATTAAATTGATATTATAGGTGAACATTTACTAGAAGCAATATGTATTGGCACTACGAAAGAACAACAAGAAAAATACAGTGAAAAAGTACAAAGGCGGATATATTCTGGCCAAGCGAGACCCGACGAAGCGATGTCATTGCGTGAACATATCGCAAAATTACGACGTAATTTGCAAATGTTAGAAGACGAAGGCTATGTGACGAGAGAAGATGGATACCAAGCCTTAATCACTTCCATAGCTTTGGATTTGTGTAACAAAGGGAAGTACAGACAAGCGCAAAGGCGCGCATTAGCAACGTTGACGCGAACTAAACAGAGTCTCTTGGAGAAGACAAAATATTTTGAAGAGAAGTGTAAATCATATGATCAGTATATTAAATCGTGTCTTGCTAACCTTCATGCTGGAAAAAGGTAAGTGATCTCATAGTGTATGTTTTATAAAGGTTATAACTAATTACTATAATTTTTACTATGATTTAATCTATAATTATTTTCAGGAGTGTCCATGCGTGCTTACGTAGGTCCGGTAAGGATGTTCAAAAATTGAAATCAAAATTGACAGTAAAGTACTCTGGTGCTAAATTGTTGGAAAGGGGAATTCTGTTAGAAATAGATGGACTTTCAACATCACAGTTCAAAAATGTTCAATTTGAAATTACTCCAACAGACCATAATGGTGTTTTTACAATAAAAGGAAAGTTTATGGGAGTAGAGATGGAATCTGTTGATGTTGACATACAAGATCTTTTGCAAAAGCAGTATGAGGGCTGTGCGATAATGGATATGTTTGGCAAAGCTAAAATAAATGTCAATTTATTAATTTTCTTATTGAATAGTAAATTTTATAAATAATGTTATCATTAAAGCTTTGACGAATGGATAAGCTCAAATGTGTTGAGATCTGGGCAAGACCATCTCACTATAAACGGCATAATAGAACGCCATTAGAGAAGCGCGAACTTAAGTATGGCGGAAAGTCTAGTATACACTAGATCTCGTTGCGTTTTATAAAGCTTAGTGGTGTACTATTAATTCTATATTGTGTGATACTAAGACATAATTTGGACGCTAGTCGTCAGATAATATAATAACACCATTTTTTTTAATCCTCTGAGAAATTAATTTACACCATATTATACAATTTTTATACATTTATTAAGTACCTAGTAAGTACCTTAATATTCTTTTGAAATATCGTAAGGAAATTCAATGTAATATCCAACTGAGAATAGAAACGCTATGGAGCATACAAAAATAGGCAAAAAATACAAATTTTCTAGTTTTCCTTTTTGCATTACAAAAACGATTTATTTTATCTCACTCTTATATCGATATAAAATTCATAAGTTTACTTATTGTTATTATTAATCAATAAATAATTACCTATGACGTCATGGGTATTTATTGAATCGATCCTATTCTTAGATGAATCGCGTAGTTGGTATGTTTTCAATTATTTTTAGTTGATCGTCAGGTCGCGGTTAACAATTTCTTATAGTGATATGATCTTGGCCAGACCAAGAGTTATTCCATAATAATTGAATCAATGAATTTAATGGTGTATTTGTTGTGATATTATCCTATTAAGATCTGTTAATTTTTAAACAGTATTGGTTATACTAGGTCAATTAGGATATGGTGTGTACTAATTATTCATTTTGTAAGTTATTTTTTCAAGGACCATTACATGTATTGTTGTGATTCATATCATTATATCATAAATCATGAATTAATATATGTATTATAAAGTTTTGTTTGTTGAGTGTAATTGAATTCGAAATCATCATTATTTTATTACATTTAACATGTTTCTTAATCCTGCTGATTCTGCTGTAGCATTCGTTGTGGAAGGTGATAAACATTCATTTGATCACAGTTTGATTTCATATTATTTCAAATAAACAAGCTTGCAAATTCGCTTACGAATTAATTAACTGGTGCTAGAAACTTATCCGTAGTGGTTTCTCAATTTCTACTCTAGTTTACTCCAAAAACGACAATCAAAATTAATATTGTCTGTGATTATACTCATACTGGTCATTGGATATAAATCTAAGCGTATAGGAATTATAATATAAGGATTAGGATTAAATTCAAAGCTGTAGTATTACTGTTAGCTGTATTTGCTTTGTTCCATGTTATCACAATTAATTTGCAAAGATTTAGTGGTAATTTCGAGGTATACATTATAGAAATCGGGATAACAACCCAGGGAGTGCAGACTCCATATTATTTTATTGGTCTAGTTTTCCAATTATAATTATTTTATGAAGGCAAGAATAAGTATAATATTTTATTATTTCCATACCTGTAAATCTTGAAACAAATTATAATGTATAGAAATGAAAACGTATATAATCACAGGAAAAGTGTTAACTTGTCTGCTTGTTTTTTGCTGAGGTCCCTATTGGGTCAATTTCTTTTCTGTAGCCTTGGCTGCTCTCACCGAAATCCGGCCCTGATTTTAACATTCCGTAACGAAATGATTATCTTATAAGAAAATATTTTAATTTACTGTACAACGTAAATACATAGCTTTACAATCTGATTACACAATTTAGTACCTTTTATACACCAAAAATGTATTTAAACTATGTACCTAACTACTAATCTCAAACCATAAATATGGTTTTTACCCGACTGCCAAAGAAGGAGGGTAATGTTTTTCGAGTGTATGTAAGTATGTATGTATGTCTTTTCCTTTGTGACCACCTGTAGCCTAAACGGCTTGATGGATTTTGATGTATGAGGTATCGTTAGATTTGTCTTGATTACGGGAGTGTCATAGGATACATTTTATCCTAAAAGTCCCACGGGATAAAGACATAATAATATTTTTTCTAAATTTCCCTTTAAAAAAATATGTATGCGGTATCATTAGATTCATTTCAATCACTCTTTTTTTTAGTGTGCAGTCGGGTATTTTGTTTTTTTAATAATTTACTTGTTATTTATTATACTATTGAATAATGTTTACATTGTATGTTGTTATAAATTAGTAGTATAATTTATAATTATATAACATACACTAATTAAATAATGAATGTACTTTTTTGTTCTTCATTAATGTTTAAATTGTACAACATAAATGCACCAACATTTTAGTTTTAAGACGCTTTGACAATTTTTTAATTAAACAAGACCTTAGGTTTAGTACAATATTTACAACTAATGTCATTCTCAACTAATTATGTTAATGTTACTTAATTAATTTCGTACAATAAATGAGGCTAATTTGACTATTTTTGTTTTATTTTGTAATCATTTTTAAATAATATATCATCAATAATTAATTAATTTTAGGTAGGTATATTTTAATACTAATGTACACACATGGTTGGCATCATATAACATTTTTATCATGGACGTATAAAAAAAGACGGACGGTATATCGCCTAAACATTGAATGAAGCCTAGTAATGGCGGCGAAACATCCATGTGTGTGTGCCATGTTGCCATGGCAACAGCTGTCCTGTTGACAATGGCGGCTGTATTTTTTTTCTATTAATTTTGCCGTAATAATTTTGTCATTAAAACATAAAAGAAATAACTTGCTTCCCTGTGGAATGTAATCCCTTGTATTTTGTTATTTAAAATTGTACTGTTGCGACACCATTTAACCACGCAAGACGGCATTTTAAATATTTTTTGTGAAACATTGACGCAGTTAATCAGTCGGTAGTTCACGACGTAATGGCGGCCGACTAGCTTACTATGGTGAGAGTGTGTGCGTATTTATTGTCTTTACACGATCGCTAGCTTACTATGGTGGCTTCACGTTGTTTGTTCGTAATACGGCGTCCGTCTTTTTTTATACGTCCATGATTTTTATATTGTAGCGCTGCAGTAGCGATCCTGTCGTTAGATGTGTCCTCTCGTCCACCCTACGGGCCCAGATTCAGTCGCTATGCGAACGCGATACTGTCTTACTTCTGCACGATGCCGATGTACTATGCAAACGCGATTAATTTATCCGTCCGCGTTAAAATGTAGAAGCCAGTAGAAGCCCTTCTGGCTAACATTGAGAAACACCACACAAAAAAAAATGATGGATACTAAATATTACTTTGTATTTTGTATTGTAAATGTATGCGTAATATATATAATATGTATACATTATGCGTAATACGCATAATGTGAAAATAGTAATACGCATTGCGTATTACTATTTTCACTGAATTTTCTCGCTAGGAATTAGGATGCTACGCCAGCGCGCAAGCTGCCGCCACCTGAACAGCAGTCCCGCGCGGAAGCGCTTGTTTCCGCGCGGAAGCGCCAGTTTCCGCGCGTTCATCTGTCCTTAGCCTTATGCAGCACAGTTCATTGAATTGGCGCAGTCAGCGCCTGATAATGTTCGCATTGGTTATTATTTAATTCAAATGCCCCCAGAGTAAGGGAAAATTAAAGTGAAAAGTGTTAAAAATTCCATTTCACTATTTGTATCGAGGATGGATGATTTTCCATTTTACGAAAGAGTATCGAAATATGGAAAACAATGATAGACAATAGAGTTTCTAAAAATTCTAAGAAATCTATCATGTTCCCACTTCTTTCTAAGGGGCTGTCCATTAATCACGTGAGGCTCGAAAGAGGGGGGGAGGGGTCCATAAAAAATCACGAAATATCATCAGGGGGAGGGGGGGGGGCGCTTTACCAAGTATCACGTGTACTTATTTTTTCGGCAAGCGTTCGATACTCAACCGAAAAGCGGCGTCTTTAGTTAATAAGATGCTTATCCAGTTACTCGCGTTGAAGAAAGTCTTGCTAATCCGTGATCCGAAAATATTGTACATTAAATAATGTTCATGCACTAGCATCGAGATATATGTACTAGAGGGGTTATTCCAAACAAAAACATTGCGCGCGGCCGATGTGGTGGGGTACGTGTGGAACGAGCGAGGCGTGGCTTCAAGTTCAAAGATTAAGCAATGCGTGCAGATGCGACACATTGTGCAATCTGTTTACTCGGTACTATCTGGTGGTACTGATACTAGGGAATTAATAAAACGAGGATTTTATATTAAACTATGTATTTTAATTTCCTTTAAATAATATCAATTTAGTAAGCTTTTGTCGTTTTGTGTAGTAATCAATAGTTTTATCAGTTTTTGCTTCATGATGTAATCGAATTTTGGAGTATTGGTTTATAATAGCCTTAATTAAATGGATACGATGATTCAATGTTGATGGCGTTTACGTATAAGAAACTCACATTTTGAAAAATCTCACGTGAGATTCGAGGATGGGGGAGGGGTTGAATAAATTCTCACGACATCTCACCAGGGGGGGGAGGGAGGTGCAGAAAATTTTAAAAAACACCTCACGTAATTTATGGACGCCCCCTTACTCGATCACAATTTTTGTAACTTTACTATAAACGGAACTACATTTAAAAATATACTTTATTTATTGAGTTATAAGGTTGCTTCCATTCTGTTTATTTACATTCTCAAAAACATCAATCGCCTCAGAGGTGGCTTGCGACAAAGGCGGCTTGTGTCAAAGGCCTCGGCGATATCATTTAAGAACATAATATTATGTACTTTAGGCAAACTTGTAATAAGATCTATTTTACTTTCTTATTAGTCCATTTGACAAGGATATTGGGTAAGATACCTATTGGAATAATTTTATTATTATGTATGTACTTATTAAATCCGCGAATAAAAAAAATTTTTAGTCGTGAATATAGAAATTGGGTCGAATAGGAAGCGCGATTAAGGAACTTTTACTGTATTAGTTTCTGTGAATGTTGTGTTTATTTGTAATTGTTGTGCATAATAATTTATAAATCCTATTGGAACAACTGTTGATTAACCTTTTTTTAATAAATAAAAATAGGTAAATAAATAAATATTACTTAATATAACCTACCGTTTTACTTTGCGTAGTCGGGTAAAAGTATAAATATTTAGATACTACACCACGGTAATCTTTCCTAGTAGATATTGTATATACATTATACATAGTTAAAAAAATCCAGTTACATTTTTTTAACAGACTCATCGATAGTGTCACGTCTGTGCTGTTAGTCTATGAAAAATGGCGCGAAACGCAGAACGCGTGGTGATTTTTCGCAAAATGATAACAATATTAGTAAAATGCATGACTTACTCATAATAAGGAAACTTACTGGTGAAAAGTCACTCCTCGGGCTTTGTTTGTATTATGGGAACTTTTAAAACAATATCTAACCAAACACGAAGGCATTTTGAACAGAGCAATAACACGTGTTGACGCGGCAAGCGGGGGGCACAGTCCGACACAGACTAAAGAGACTTGTGATTCTTACCTCTAGCTCGTGTTAAAGAGAGTGTAGTAGCGATCGCCTCTCTAGTACGTAGTACATTCTATCTCGATGTGCACTAGTACAATAAAACTTTTTCGCATTTCTTTCATTATTTTAATGTCAGTCAAAAACAAACTGCAACCTTTCTCTCTACCTCTGAACGTTTATTATAGTATTTAATTAATTTTCTATAATAAAATTATTTGATTATTATACCAGAATTTTTTATAAAATATAAAAATAGATTCTTTGCAGGTACGAAAAAATACACGTGATATAGGGGAGAGGGGGGAGGGGTAGTCTTAAACCTCACCACTTATCACCAAGGGGGAGGAGGGGGGTAAAAATGCCAAAAAAAACATCACGTGATTAATGGATGGCCCCTAAGGGGGCGTCCATAAATTACGTGGTGTTTTTTTCAAATGTGTGTGAAATGAAAACGGATTTATTCTGAAAGTACATATTACAATACATGCCTCCGTTTCGTCTGAGCCCATATTTTTTCTATAGAATAAGTTAAATTAAATAAGGTTGAAGTCATTGTTCTAGCGGGGCAACACGTGTGCTTGGTCTTAAAAAATGGCCGTTCTGTTCCCAAATCCCACCATAGACTATACATAATACCACAGATCTAATACTGTGTTGCTTTATTATTATAGTTCCCATGTTCGCCGTAGGACTTCTTTCATGGCGCATTTCGTAACCGCATAATATGTCATTTTACTTGTCAATTGTCATCACCTGTCATTGCTTGTTATCAAACAAGATTTCCCTTATCGCTTTCGCATTTTATCTTTAATCTTATTGATGTTGCTGGGAAGCTTGATTTAGTTAATATTTAACATTTCTTTTCATAAAGCATTTCGTAAGTAACATGACTATATTATAAGTATGCGACGTGTTACCAAAAAACTGTTGTTTACCATTTTTGGTTTACTTTGTATTGGGCTCTATTGTGAGTTTCTCATATATTATGTAGTCGTTGTTCAGGTATTACTAAATATTAGTACTAAATTCCACATTAAATACTTAATAATACAATTGAATATTATCATTTTATATTATTTCCTAATGTACAATATTTTCAGTGTAGTTGGCCAAAACTAGTAAACTCTACTGGGCCAGTTTTAAAAGCGTTCATTTTAGCAGATACTCATTTATTGGGTCCTTACAGAGGACATTGGCTAGATAAGTTGAGAAGAGAATGGCAAATGCATCAAGCATTTACGGCCATTATAAATACACACCAACCTGATGTTGTGTTTGTATTGGGTAATTATTAATATATATATACCTAGTTCGATTTTACTATGCTCTTAATACAATTAGTTACTTATAAAGAAACAATTGTTACAGGAGACCTTTTTGATGAAGGCGAATGGACTGATGATAAGCAATTTAATGCATATGTAGAGCGTTTTTATAGACTATTTCCTGTGCCCCAGGATACAAAATTGCATGTTGTTATGGGTAATCATGACATAGGCTTTCATAACAGGTATATCTAATATTCAGGCATCTATTAATTATTATATTCACCACAAAGTTTTAAACTTCAAAAGAAACTCTTAAGAGTAAACAAAACTGTGTTTATATATCTCTCATCAAATCACATCCAAAGAATCAATCATCATCTAATTTCGATCTGCAAGGAAATAGTTTTCATTTATTTTAATTTAACTTATGATTCCCAAATTTTGGCAATGGCCTAACACAAAATCGGATTACTTCTCTACTTTACTTGATGATGAATAAGTTCTATAATATTTTTAGAATAAGGAAAAGAGCACTGCAAAGGTTTATAGAACTTTTAAATGCTCCAAGTGTTCAGCACTTGGTATTGAAGGGCTCGCACTTTGTCCTTGTTAATTCTATGGCACTACAAGGAGATTCATGCAACATGTGTGTTGAAGCAAGAAATGAAATATCTTTAATATCAAGTATGGAATTTTTTTATCTTTCCACTTTGTTGGATCTAATTAGAAATTTATAGTTGCTTTAATATTTCAGATAAACTTTCTAAGTGCTCTAAGGACAACAGATTTTGTGAATTTGATGGTGAACATTATAATTATTCCAGACCCATACTTATGCAGGTATATATATTTTAATGTTTTATTTATTTCATTACAAGCTTCCCCACACAGATTCAGCTGTTATCCAAACGAAAATTTTTCATACTTACTTTTGAAACATTTCATTCATGTTGACTTAGATGATAACTGCCAAACAAATATTTTTAAATACAAATCAGCCCCTATATTATGTAGTTGTTGCTCATATATAAACTACTAGCTTTCCGCCCGCGGCTTCGCCCGCGTTTTCAGAGAAAACCAAGTTGGATCGAACTGCACATGGTGTGCAATTTTTTTGCAATCGGTTAAGTGGTTTAGGAGTCCATTGAGGACAAACATTGTGACACGAGATTTATATATATTAAGATAGGAACCAGTGGTTTCTAAGATACTTTTTTTAAGATAAACTTTTCAGGCATTATTAGAATATTTGTACAGGTTCTGCAAATATTATATTCATGCGATGTGAATTTTTTTAGCATTTTCCACTCTATCGCGTATCCGATTCTGTGTGCACAGAGCCCGATGCCCCACCATTGCCAGAAAGAAATAAATTATTTAGATTGAAAATAGATGCACTTTCAAAAGAGGGAACAGACTTTGTGATCAAGAAACTTAAACCCAGAGCAGTGTTTGGTGGTCATACACATCATGGGTGCCTATTAAAACATAATTATGGTAAAATTGATTTTCTTGAATATTCTGTACCATCCTTCTCATGGAGAAATAGACCAGATCCAAAATATATGTTGGTAAGTTAGCATTATTAGTTATGTTAGCGTTATTACATTGGTTTTGTTACTACTTCAAAAAAATTTGCCTCGTAGCTTTTTGATAATATACATATATAGAGATACATTGTTGTATTTTGTGTCTTGTAGGTGTCGATTTCTCCAAATGAGTATGCTGTCAATAAATGTGGACTGCCAATGGAAGTGACCATGATAGCCTCAGCTGTGATAATGTTTCTTTGTTTAGTTGTTTATGTATTTAGAATTAAAACCCTCGGAAGATGACAAAAGGATATTAAAAAGTTTGGAATAAAATGCAATTGTTCAATTAATTTTCTATTTCGACAATAAATATTTTTGACAAGATCAAGCACTTAAACACTTTTACATGTATGGTTTACAAAATTGACAATTTGATGTTAATTTACATAACTTTATTTCACCATGTTTTATCACAAATACAGCTAACAAAACGTTTTAGGACTCTTCTAAGGAATTATAATAAATTAATCTTAATTATCTATTAAAAATTAGAGGTAGATGAAAGTTTTAGAAATGAGATTCTTAACAAGAATGAATACTGATAATGGTAATAATAATATTTAAATATGCTGCTTATTACATTATGATTCAATAATTAGTGAGTAAAGAGAGCAGCTTTTAAGTACATACAGTAATGTTACAAATTTTAACAATAATTTACACATTTCTAATAAAGCACCTAACACCTATAACTAAAGTCAGTCTATAACTCTTAAACGAGTCTTATAATACAAGTATACAAAAAGTACATTATTCAAATGAGCATTGCATATTTACTGCTTCAAAATTTTAATACTAAAAAATACATTATGATGACATTCGTGAAGAAAGACCAATGATTATAAGGCACTTTTCTTAAATGCTCAAAAAATAAATATCTTTTCAAGAGAAGCTAACGTTCTAACAACGTTCAATGCACATTTTAATTTAGTACAATTATTAATTTGTATAAAATACAGATCTTATTTGAGTCTGTCAGTAAAATAAATACTAAAGCTACAGCTATAAGTGAAGTAATCATGTGGAATGCTAATAGATTTTCTTAAATTATATTGTTGTCATATCTCACAAAAAGATTGTCATCTTTCTTTTCACACAAGTAACTTCGACAATACTTCATAATACCTACTTGGTAACCACAATTGTCCGATTCACTGATAACACGAAAGGACAGAGCTGTTTAAAGCTCGCCCTTTATTGAGTTCTATAAGAATATAATTTGGAGTACTCTCGGTTGCTGCGTCTGAGAGGAAAGGTCGTGGGAGCGAGACCGCGGGTTCGCTGGATGGGACGCGCGCGTGTGTCGTGACGGTGCAGTTTGCTTTTGATGATAACCCGTATGTGCATGTTTCGCTGAAGAACATATAACGGCATGCAAATATCTATCGTATCTGCACAAGTTTGAATCGCCACCACTAGCAAGATCCAAATATCCATTTCCTGTGTTTTCTGTTTTCACTTTATGATAAGTATGAGATTTTTCATTCACAGTATGAGATCTGTTTCGAATCTTCTGATATTTACTACTAATGTCGTCTTCATAGGCGGATGGATCGCTGGGCTTTCTGTAAAGAAAATCAAAGGATTAGATTAGAACATCCAAACAGTATTAACATAACTACTTATAGAAAACAAATTTAAATTTGAACATATTTTTGACATAAGTTCATCACTTTTTTATAATAATAGTCAAGCTGTAGGTACTGTAATAATACTTTTAAGCAAAGTAATAGATACATATGTATTGAGTTGAATTTCATTCAACAATACAGTCACAGATTTGAAGCCAATACATTTGCTTGAAATTAAATAAATTTATAAATGATAAAACATTTTTTGCAAAGTCTGAAAGTTCCGACATTATATTTGAAAAAAAAAAATTCATATGAATACTTATTGCTTACCTTGATGCTTGAAAACTCAGGTGATTTTTTTCCATATTGGCCTGAATGATTTCCAGTAATTCCCGCCTCTGTAGACTCCCCGAACGTTTCTTTGTATATTTGCGTTCTCGATGTTCTCTCCGCGGATGTCGGTGATGTCTCTGCCGTAAAATGGGTGCAGGCCTTTGCGGAGGGGGCTTTCGATCAGAACATGACGACTTTGATGAGACATCGTCCTCATGTGATAATCTTTCATGCAGTTCTTCCTCACTATGTTCGGCACAATCTGGGGCGCTCGTGTTAACCGTTGCTTGTTCGCGTCGCCGTCTTCGTCTGGCGTCCCTTTTCTCCCTTTGACTGCGAGGTTGTCCATCTTCAGGGACTACTGTCAATCGTACTTGTATAGTCTTAGATCCATAATGTGGAACTGTGACAGACTTTCCAAGAGATTCATATATTGTGGATACAATTCCAGCTATATCCTGTAATGATAACATTTCCATTGTATTATTGCAAAAGAGATTCTTTACGATTTAGGTGCAAGAAACATAAGTTATTACATTACTTAATGTAAACAATGGATGAGTGTTTGTTTGTAGTATTTAAATTCGATTTTTGATTTAGTTATTAGTATAACAGGGTATAAAAATATGTTCTAGATACATACATCTTTAGTCATCCGTCCATGCCCATCAAGATCATACAGCGTAAAGGAAAACTGTAGCGGTTGTTGTTTTGAAGACTGCGGATGTTGCAGCTCAACGTCACAAGTTAACTCCTAAAACAATATAAAAACAGTGTTAACTAGACTGTGCCCATTTAAATGCTGACCTCAGCGGTAAATTATTTGGACTATGATAGTTACCATGTTTAAAATATAGATAATCGACGGCGCCGAGAAACGACCGCATGTCGGCTGATGAGGACCGGCGCCCTTATCTTTAGCTTTAAAAGGAAACTAGTCGCGCCTTTACGATCTTTGATTATGAGACAAAAGCAAGCCGCCTGCCCGGAGACTGATACGACGTAAATAGATGATTCATCTCGCATTCAATAAACTGGATGTTCCGTGATGAATGGTAATTTTGTGTTCATTTAGTATTCATTATTTATTAAAAATCCATGATAAAAGGTATTCTATTTATAATCCCATGCATTTACTGGGATTTTGGATTTGTTTTAAGTAAATAAATTAATGGGTCAATAATCTTCAATACTGTTACCATAAATTCCTACGATTTTATATTATTCCCATTTAGTAATAAAATAATAGGTATAATAAATTTAATTACCTCGAAGCGGAGCCTTGGCTGTTTATTTTCATTGCAGTCCGCATTCTGCACGGGCGATGATATTCTCTTTGAGCAAGGTTCAGAGTTTCTCACTGGTACTGGAGGCGGAGTGGCAGGCTGGAGGAGGGCGCGCGCTTCACTTGGCAACAAGTCTGGAGGTGCCGAGCATTGGGAAGCGGCCCTCCCGACCAATTCCTCTGTATCCGTACGCTCACTTTCAGTTCCAACTGAAAAGTAAATAATAAATAACATTTTAGTTATGTGTAAAAAGACATTCAATTTTACATAATCGTGTTACGTGTATCGTTACGAGACTATTTAACTTTATTTGATTTCATTAAATTCTTGTTGACATTTTATAAACCATGCACATAATATGAACTTTAAGATTCAGTTTAAATCATTACTTATTAATTTTTTTATAACTTAGGTAGGTATGCGTTAGGTATTTACTCTTGACACAAAACTACAGAATTACCAAGTGTCATCAAAATCCGTTTCGTGCTTTTACTTGTAAAACAAGAACAAGGGCATTAAACATCCAACCTTCAAACTTTCACGATTATATTATAATTTATAAGATTAGTAAAATACCTATATCTAAATAAAAGCTGCATCGCTAATCGCTATACGACCTTGCGATGATGGGTACGCTACGATTGTTATTATAATATATCTTTTATAATATAGTATACATGAATACTAAAATTGTTAGAAAAACGGGCGGTAAATACAAACGATTTTTATAAAGCGAGCGGGACGTGTTGTAAAGACGGCAGGCAGGGGCTCACAGGGCGGGCTTAGTTATTTCCTGGAAGGCCTTGCGAGCCCGGATCGACGTCGGTCCAATGCCTTAATACCCGAGTTTGCCAACGAACATCTGCCACTGATTTTATTTTTCTTATAACACCTTCTGATATTATACCTTCACTATATTCTACCAATAAAAGCACGTATAAAGAAATAATAGTTGATAATTCTATTAGAGGAGGCAAATGATCGACGAATATACAACGACGGATATTTACAATAAACATCGTTTAGTATTTATTATTTATAAAAAAATCAGGCATGTGTATTTATTATTTTTTAGGATTGAAAACTTTATGCGGTGTCATCAGTTAATTTTAATAGTTATAGTACCGTTAATTTATTATCTAAATAATATAATACCTAGTAGGTATGTACATATTTAATATTTATGTATTATAAATGATATAATATACATATGTATAAGTAACTAGCGGTCCGCCCCGGCTTCGCCCGTGGTACATGTTTACGTTTTCTCTACATAAAAACCATCCTCGTACTTCAAGGAATATAATAAAAAAAGAATTATCGAAATCGGTTCAGCCGTTCTCAAGTTATGCGCTTACCAACACATTTTGGGATTCATTTTTATATTATAAGATATATAAGATTAAATTATGTATTTAAAATTTAAATTCTTTCCAGAAAAATATGACGATGAAAGATTTGTTTGGCATACATTAATTACTAATCAATAATAAACAGTTACTATTCTTCAGTTTTCATTATCTTTCGACTAGCTATTAGATTAATAGCTATGTGAATAAAAACACTGCAAACACATTCCAATTTATTTCTCAGAATGTTTTTTTTTTTAATTTAAAGTAACGTAAGCAACCGTAATCACTTCGTTATATTCGTATTTCAAACGCTATGAATGAATGACTTTATTAACAGCAACGTTACTCCTGTAAATAGACACGCTGTCGGTAGTTACTATGCTGATTATAGGTACCTACTATTGTTCCGTTATGGTGTCTACTCGCAAGCCATACGATACTCTTGTTCTGATTTATTAATTAGGCGTGACATACGTTCAACTAATTCCGGCCTATAAACATATCAAAAGAAACCGTCTGCTAAGCATATGGACAAACTAT
>CAJQZN010044035.1:0-32991 GCA_907164685.1 Colias eurytheme | reverse complement strand
TATAGGTACTCGTAAATTAGATAAGGTAAAAACAAAATGAAATAAAACTTTGATTTTACTTTTATAACAACTGGTGGTTAATTGCCAATTGATAAGTATTAAACTTTTAAATTACTCAAAAATTTTTGCGATGAGGTAATTAGTGATTTGATTACATTTATACATATACAGTGATACTCTACAAAATTCTTGCGTAATAATATTCATAATTATTATCGTATAAAGACGTGAAACAAATAAATGTCAAATGTAATTCTGATTTTATGCCAGGTGCAGATAATATCGATTGTTAATAAAGTAAACATTAAAACGTCCACCGAGCAATAATTTAGTAAAGTATGGCCGTAAGAATGTACTTTAGGCATATAATTTACTTAAAAGATTATAAAGACAGATGGCAGACCAATCGGACCACTTGCAGCAAACGATTTATTTTTTCCAACACCATGTGGATTACTGTCTAGAACTTTTTCACCGTCATATTTGCATCCAAATGACATATGCCGCTGTCGAAATTTCCAGAAAAAAATCTAAGATTCCTAAGAAAAAATCTGAGAAAAAAGGCTGAAGGAGCGACAGATGTACGAAAAGAAACATCGGCAAGCACGTGCCATCTGCCAAATCTCCTAAGAAACACGCACACAGGTAGAGATTAGTTCTATTTCTACATAAAAAATGTATAAGGAAACGCACACAAGCTTAGGCGATATATCGAAGATCGGCGCACGCGCCGCGGCAGATGTTTCGATGTGATTGGTCGAAGGTGTTTGGTTTTCGAACTTCCGTACAATGGCATGATAAGGAATATGACTTATAGATGGACAAACGAATTGATTTATGTATATTGATCGCAGTTGTCTGTTTATAATTGTATAGAAACGCTTACAACCAAGACTAAATGATGTATGACGTGAATCCGTTGGGCAATCGTCTTCTTGGCGGTTACTTTAGTTTAAATTGAAGTTAAACTGATTTTCAGTCTTTTTGCGAACATTATGGAGCATCTGAATATACGTGTATTATTGAGGGTTAAATGAATCTTTTCCAGTGAAAAACTTTTCCAGATTTATTCTGAATTACCAAATGAATATAGAGATAAGTCAATGAGCTTTGATAACACGTATTCAATGGCATTTGTGGAAGACACAGGTACTTTGTTTTTCAAGTTATAAAATTATGATAGCAACGTTCATTGAAAGTTTTAATTAATTCGGGATAAATAAAGATTTACATTATAGATAATTATTTAAGGGACTAAATTATTACATATTTATTAAAAAAATGATGTTTTGTGGACAGAAGAGAGAAGATTATAAAAATTAATAACTATAATACTTAAACACTTAAAGCTAAATTTAAGATTAGCTAATATGTAATTAACTATTACATATTCGTGTTTTGCTGATATTATAAAAATGCGAACTATAAAACAATATCGTAAATATTGGCATATAATAAAATTCTTATCTCGTATATTGTAGTCTCAGCTTTCGCTGTTTGAAGCTTTTGCTTTTTTACTTGTATTAAAAATATTCTATACCCATTAAACTTTACAATTTCAAGGCTGAAAACCTCCTTTGTCAGTGTCTGAATTAAAAAAGTTTTTGTACATATTCTTACAAATATCTCAAGGCAGTGTTAGTATGCTTTAAGAATTTTCAAAGGACTTAGATTAAAGAGCCTTGCTACCTGAGAGGAGCAGCTGCATTTAAATCGATCCAGTATTTCGTCCTTTTCTGGTATAGGAAATTTTGTATGTCTGTCCTTGTCGTGATAAGATATGGGAATTCAGAAGATATCGGATGTAATAAATGGCTGCACTAGTGTGTGAGATATGAACTATTTTATATTAGCTCATTATTGTGAAAAATACAAGTATCGTATTTTGTTGTAATTGGCATCTTTAATGTATATTAAATGTTTTTAAAAGGTATAGAAAGGTATAAAATTATGTATTAGGTATATTTTTTTTAGAATTTATTTATTTTCATTTTATTGAAAATCTGTGAAATAAGAATCATGTTTTGATGTAGGTAGTTATTTATAACTTGACTCTTAAATTTGGATAAGTTGTGAATAACATAACTGAACATTTTCTTATGTAATTTCCATCTACATCAAACAGTTATTTTCTCAATTATATAATTAAAACTAAAATAATACAAAATAAATTAATTAACGTCTTTATAATTACGATTGACACAAATAAAAAACGTTCTTAAACATTAAAAAGGTTTATCCCATACGTAACCATAATGAAATGACATACGTAATCGAGTAATTATATTCTCTAATGAGAGAGTAACTAAAATGTTAATGTTTCATCTGATTCCATCATTAATTGATCTCGATAAAGGCAGATTATAAAATGAGAAGCTCACTAAATATATGACCTTTTTTGTATATTTAATTAATATCAACCCACGTGATATTATTTGTAATTGATAATTATAAATGTTCATATAGGGACCGACGACATAATATTTTAATTTGAAATTTTAATAGTGATCATATCTAGTGGAATTGGTAGTGCTGTTTGATCTTTGCGTCTTATGTTCATAAATTATATTTTTTTGGATTTAACGGTTTAAGAAACCTAAAATAATATTTGCTTATTTGTATTTTTGTTACCAAATGTTTTTTTTTCTAGATTAATAACGGGTATAGACTTGAATGTTCTTGGAAAACTTTACGTTTTCTGTCAAAAATATACAGTTTATTATTATTACGAATAACAAATAATTTTATCATGAATTTAATTTTGTAACTCACTAAGGAAGCCTAATTGGAATGAGTCTTTGCTCTTTAGTGATTTTACCCCAGGTGCCGTCTGAAAGCCCTGAAAGTGCTCTAATTAAGCTAGTCTAATGAAATTAAATGGAAATTTCTAGGTCTCTACACTCTAATTAGTTTGAAGATAATAGTAGAGTATATTATAGTTTAAGAACGATAGTAGAGTATATTATATGTTCGTAATTTATCTGTTAGGACTACACTGTTTTTTGCGTTTATTCATTAAATTTGCACGTATGAAAAACTTGGTTACATACATGCAATTCTTTGTCTACTTTCAAGTACAATTATAACCCTTATCACAATGCAATAAAGTTCTCGTTCAATAAACGTCAATATCAAAATCAGCTGATTCCCAAGACCTTGCACACGTGTTCGGGTTGTATTTGCGACTTTTTTCAAGTGACACAAAAAAACCTTTTATTGTCTGTTTGTGCAATGCCGTGGGAAAAAGCCTTCGATACCACGTGCTCTGATTTTTACCTGAAAAATTAAATAGAAATTAAAATGATTGTTGGTGACAGGCGTACAATTAAAAATATACTATAGAGCGCTTTCATTGATATCCCTTAGTGACGTTTTTGGATTTTTTCTGTGATTGAATCGGAAATTTAGAACTATAATAATAGTAGTGAAAAACTAAGGTTTACAGAGATTGGTTTGACATTTTGGACATGTATAAGGCAGTATTTCATATAAATTTTATAAAAGAGGGAAAGCTTCTGATACAAAAGCTGTTTATGTATTTGTTAAACTAAGATATTTATGTAAAGATCGATTCAACAACTACGTATTTGGAAATAAAATACACTGGAGGCTTTCAGTATAATTTAACAAGGAAAATAAACGCTATATCCACACACTTTATTTCTTAATATTGATCGTGCAAAAGTAACATCTAAATTCATTATAATGCTCTTGTATCCATACTAAAATTATAAATGCGAAAGTAACTCTGTCTGTCTGTCTGTTACTCAATCACGCCTTAACTACTGAACCAATTTGCATGAAATTTGGTATAGAGATATTTTGATACCCAAGAAAGGACATAGGATAGGTTTTATCCCGGAAATCCTACGGGAACGGGTTTTTCTTTGAAAACGCGGGCGAAGCTGCGGGCGGAAAGCTAGTTTTATATAAGCCAGAGAAAATAAATACAATTGATTTTTTTAAGTAATTTATTTTGTCCACGCTGCAATGTAAGTTATGTAAGGGACATCGATGTTAAAATAAAATAGAATTTTAAACGTATGTTATTTATAGATGAACATAAAATGTTAGTGATACTGGCAGGGTTGTTTTAGATATTCCATATGCCAAGTTTGGTATGAAACCTCGTAATCATACATACATAATATACCTATCCCATTTCAAAGACTTAATTAAGTTGAAATGAATTTAAACTGCTGTTGCATTCTTTCTAATGACGATGAATGGTTGTTTGGCAATAGTATCTTTACAATAAAACTAGAATAAATAGAATATTTATAGGTTTATTTCAAATAATGAAGGAATAACTTTTTAATCCTAGATAAACCACACATCGATCTTTAAATCTTCGCAATTCAAGCTCGATTTATTGCGCATATTATTTTTTTGGGGCTTGTAACAAATATCTGCAGTGGACCAATGGTCGTTTTATTTTTTATATGTAATGGATGATCGTTTAAATATAAAAAGAAATAAGAGTGATGTACCTATAGGTCAATATCTTAATTAAATATATTTAACTGTACTGATTTATTAATAATGAGTAGTTTAATGTTAATATACATAGATTTTAATGAAATGCAGAGCTTTATATAGCGAAAAAACAGAAGAAATCGTTGCTAGAGGCAATTCCCTTAATAACTTACCATTTATGTCATATTAAGCAGTTTAATAAAAACGTATACAAATAGGTTTCTCATTCAGTAATCACATATTAATTGGGTGTATGAAATGCGTCCTTGCATTGTTCCATTGTATTCCAGATAAAAGAGAATGTTCTATTTATTCAAAGGATCTTCAAGGATATTATCATTTGACTGTCATCTGGCCGTTAAAAGTATTGTACTGTTAGAAACGGTACCTTTTGTACTTGCTTTTAAATGAGTTCTTGTTTATTCAGTTTTATTACACATCTATGTATGTTTATGTCTTATGGATTGGGAATTTAGCATCCCTTGATTCTATTAAATAAAAAGATTATAACTAATAGTTACTACGTAGTGCCACTACGTAGCAACGAAACAAATGACATACGAAAACTATTTCAGAAATATATTAACTGTCTTTTTATTAATGTGGTACGATACTACTAGCTATATCAATGAAAAAGTCATTGTAAATTAATCTATACTCATATTATAACGCTGAAGAGTTTGTTTGAACGCGCTAATCTCAGGAACTACTGGTTCGATTTGAAAAATTATTTCGGTTTTAGATAGCCTATTCATCGAGGAAGGCTATAAGGCATTATTATTATATTTATTATATAATATTATTATTATATCATCACGCTAAGACCAACAGGAGCGGAGCCACGCGGGTGAAACCGCGGAGCGCAGCTAGTCTTTAATAAACTAATAAGACCATTCAATCATACTATTCGTTTCTTCATATTGAATAGTAACCGTTGCCATAGCTCTATAAAATCCCGTCACATCAATTAAGGTACTGTTAGCATTATTAAATCACGAGTGATTCGTATAGGATCGCATGTGAGGAGGCAATTGTCCTCACAAATCGATGTTAGAGTTAATCTGTCGCCTCGATACAAGACACGCAACAGATTAGATTATAGTTTATTTCATTGACCGATCCGTTCTGGTGAAAAAGGGTTCTGGCATGTTCTTTATTGATGGAGTAATTGGGAAGGTTTAGTGTGGTGTTTATTAGGTATAATAGTTCAAAATTAAGAAATATATTTATATCTCTGGGTCAAGTTCACTGTACGAGTATTTTTATAAGAATTTCATTATGTTGAAGAAAGGTAATGAAATAAAGAATTGCAGAAAAAACTATGATATTTATGAACTCTTTTGTTGCAGGAAGGATTGCTGAATTCAGGCTGCTGGTTCTGAAAACATCATCATCGTCACTACATAGTATAAAACTAAAAGACTTTCTCTGTCCCTACGTATGCTTAAATCTTTAAAACTACGCAATGGATTTTAATGCGGATTTTTTTTAATAGATACAGTGGTTCTTGAGGAAGGTTTTAACTTTTAGTATATATTTTTTTTAGGTTTTAGGGAAAGTTGGCGAAGCCGCGCGCGGAACGAAAACTAGTTTTTCTTTGTTTACTTTTTTCTTTTAATTTACACATAATTTCTAGTTATACAAACACACAATAAAATCTTAAACTCACCATCAAACGCATCAAGATACTATCTTTTAGAAACTGGAATTGTATTAAAAAGGACTATGAAGTAACCACAACAATGGGTATATCTTATTGAAAGCATCCACAATTGATCCGATCTATTAATCTCTATCAAGTTGACCCTTGGATCATTCTGTATTGTGGTTTCGATCATAATAGATTTAAAGTTTATTGATATTACATTATTGTGAAAATTCAAAGCTTAAGAAAATTTGGTAGTATTTGAAGAGGTTACCTTCTTGATAAATTATTGAATAAATCCTTACCATTATTAAAAATATAAGGATTTTATCAATCAACACATTTAATATATATATATCTTGCAGGTATTATGTATCTATAGTTTATTATATTATGTTATATCAAGTTTTTAATAGCTTAGAATAAGAAAACCTCTATGCTATATCATATATGCTAATTTTTGTACTCGGTCAATTCTAAACATTAATTATTATTATATTTTATTAATACGATACATTACAATAAACATTTAAGTATGTTTTTTTAACTTTTAAGTACTCACAAAAAAATTAAAAGACAGGACTCATACTTATCGATACAAAACACGACGTGCAAAAAATTGAGAGAGCAATAATACTTAAACATTTCAAGTAGCCATTCAAAATTGTCTTTATCTATACAAAATATTTAAAAGTAAAATACTGGCTTCAGTCACAACCATTCGCCAAAGACGGCTGCAGATCTTAAGGATACGTGTTCTATTTTAAAAATTGTAAGACACAGATGCAAGCAGGTACCAAAACAGGCAGTATCAAATTGCAAACTCGACCAAGTTGAGAAGACATCTATACAGCAGCAGCTTCCAAACAAATTCGACCATCGAAAACCGTCCGGGTTGTCAAAACCACAGCTTGCTACGACAGATGTATGGCACCAGCACAAGGAAGCCGTACAAAAAACCAGCACGTGCTGGCGGGAAAAAAAAAGAAAAAAGAAAAAAATCGCATGCGGGCACAAGTTGCCTATGCATAGATAAAAAATTGGTCGCGCGTGATTTGTATGTCGAGATTTGCCGTGAAATGAATCGCGATTGATGCAGCTGCCGTTACATATGGTTTCTATGTTGAATGTTTCGGTATTGCAAAAATATTTTCCTCTATCCGGGTCACGAAATAACAACTGGATAGCTGAAAAAATCATACTACGTTTGCAAGATACACACAATCTGAAACAAATTTCAAGCAATGAAAAGTACTAATATTTTAAATATAATTTACATAATAATGCCAATCTTTAGCAAGTGCTATATTTACAAAAAACGGACCTACATCATTTAATCGGGAAGTAAAATCTGAAGTATAACAGAGTATAACCATCAAAAAGAGTACTCAAACTATTATTTTGAAAATAAACAAGCGCTGTATAACCCTCAATACTATCGCCAAAACTCGATCAGCTCAATTATCCCGGAAATGACACTCAATGCACGTGCTCAGACCACCCAGTATGTCAATTATTTAATTAATGTGGTTTTAAAATTATTTTTTTTATGCTTTTAATATGGGATCATTTATTTTGTGAATATTTGTTAACTCTGAGGGAGTATGGCGTTCTATGTCTTATCCGTTTCTACTTAATGTACAGTTATACATATTTTCATCTAGGTATACTATCTATACTAATATTATAAAGAGGAAAGGTTTGTATGTAATATGTATGTATGTATGGTTTTCACGCATAAACTACTGGACCGATTTTGATGAAATTTGGCACAGATAATCTTTAGACCCTGAGAAAGAACATAGGCTACCTTTTATTGCGAAATATGTGCCACGGGCGAAGCCGGGGCGGACCGCTAGTACAATATAAATTACCAACCAGGTTTTGCCTCAAGTACATTAGATAAACGGGAAAGTTACATCAAAACAGAAATTATAAATATTTTAATTCGTCTTATATTAAGAGAGAGATCCATACATTTAACATTTTATTTATTTTCACATAAATACATAGGTAGTTAAATTTATAAACAACATGGGATTACCACATTATTAAAGTTACATTGCATAACTTGCTGTACCACCTGGGTATTAAGTATAAGTTATAAAAAGGTGTTAGAAATCATAAATTACATAATATGTATTATGTAATTATTTTATAAATAGCAGTATAACATTCATCAAACATCGAAAACACATGTAGTTTCGGAAATATTACATCTCTTAATAGTCCCTATAGATGCAGTTAATTCCTTGTATGATGTGAAAGAGTACTTAGTTAAAAAACTGGACTAAGCGGGAATTTGAAATATATTGACTGGGTTCTGTACCTACTGAAACAGAACAGTATATCAAAGAACCAACTATACTAAAATTCTCTCTTGTCAACGTTGGTAGCTCCTATACGATACAATTATGAAGCTTTACTTTACAAACATGCAATATTGATACCTTTTACAGAAAATTCTCGATTTTTGTCTAATTACTTATTTGTTGTTTAAATATAGTGTAGTCTTAGCAAATCACGACATTTTTCTCTTTTAATTTGATGTTATACTTGTAGTACACAAACAGCCACCTTCATCGATTTAAAAATTTAAGCACATGATAGAGAATCAAACCGACACACAGAGACGGCTGTAGTGTTATAGTCTTCGTATAAATGCTTTCCTTGGAAATCGCTTAATCGGTTAATGAGACGATGTTCGCCTATGGGACCCTAAAATCTGATATAATTTGATGTGTAAAAGTTCTTATTAAAAAACGTTGTCTAACGACTAGGTACCTACAGATCAGGAATTTCGTGTATTGAACATAAATATGTATTCTGCAATCATAAAGTGTATGTTTCTAATAACGGGAGATAAAGAATTTTAATGTTACATTTTAGATATATATGGAAACTTGTATGATACATTCGAGACTAGATTTATAGCAAGCAATATCATAGATATAGTGTTTTTATAAGCGTTTTAAATTCAATATTTATTTATTATTGATGATGTAAGGATTATTGGAAACTTAGTTGCAGCTCAGTTTCGCTCGTATTCAGATTATATTAAGAGAGATTAGCATAATAAAAAATGTTGTGTGGTTTTATGAAACCACGGTAAAAGTGAAACTGTTCGAACGGTTCCAAACACTGCTTTGTGTAGCGCATGTCGCGTGACGGTCGGCTGCCGAGTAGGTATACCTACCTATTGGCAGCCGCGATACGCACGCGACATGCGCTACACAGACCAAAAAGTTTGAGACGATGCATGATGTAATAAAAGTTTCACTTTAAAAAGACTGAGAAACTTACTTAAGTCGTACTATTCGTTGTAGCAGATATTTTTCTTAATATGAATACGAATTGCTATAAAAGTGTGTACTTTGAACAAAAGACGGGTAAATTATATTTATAATATTTCAATTCATAGAACTATGTTAAAGCCTAAATTAAAGCTTTTGTACAAACACACGTTCGACAAAAGCTTTAGTAGATATAATTATAGGAAATATATAAAAAAAAGTCTAGATAATGTAATATATACCTATTTATATATGTTATAGTCAAAGTCCGATACACAGTCTCTTCGCGGAAGGACTGGTTTATCCTAGGTTTGGCCAAAGCCATCAGGCAATCCCCGAAATACATTTCAATTTCGCCCTTTGCCTGAAGTATTTTTAGTCAAACCCAGGAGCTCCTAACTTTTCAGTCAAACGTCGAAAGTAAATTATTCTGTTTCGGTTTTGGACTAGTCAATCCTAGAAGCGACTGCAATTCTCGGTCAAACGTTGATCTGAACATGTATAAACAGATAAAACGGATGATGGTTTATACAGAGTAGGCACGAAACAATAATTAATTACCTAAGAAATTATTAAAACAATTAACATTAAAGTTAATGCCTCTCCATGTCAGAAAAATGATTAATTTTTCATTTTAATTACTTAAGAAATTATTAAAACAATAAACATCAAAATTTTAAAAATGTTATTTTTTATACTTAATCTTATACAAACTAACCTCCGTATGATAGAGTTAAGCGGTTCTTAAGACTTGAAAGCTGCTTAAATGATAAAATGCTTCCAAATATACGAAGATAAGACACTTCATACCTATATCGGAGTTTGACTCGTCAAACCCCGATTTAATAAAATTGTGTTTTGACGTTTGCCTGACCAAATTAGTCTCTCCCAGGTTTGACGAAAATTGTTTAGTCAAAGGCCGAAAATTTACATTTGTTTGGGCTTTGACTAAGTCATTCAGTCTGACCTGAGGATTGACCAGTCCAACCTAGGAGCGCCGGAGCTTCGGAGTTTGCCTATAACATATACACATGCATTGTCGAGGAGTTCTTGTAATGCATCTAACAATTTATTAGTGTCATTCGTATTATATTGTGAAAAGATTACTTCCACGTACAATATATTATATAAACTAAAAGCAAATGTTAATTACGAAAAGTGAACAGTGACAATTATCTGTATACCAAAGCACACGAGCAAAGTGACTTACTTCCCCTTAACAGACACTAAGCAAGTGACAATGGACACTCTCTTAGAATAAGTTATTTATAAATTTAGGTTAACATAAAATTACTTATTAGTCTTGTAGGCTAGATTGTAATTTGTATAAGGTGCTTTTTTAATTACCAACCTTATTTAAAAAAAAAAAAAAAAAAAAAAAAAATGTTAATTACGTTTAGTAGTCATAAATATTTTATGGTTAATTCTAAATATTATGAATATTTAATTATTTTAACTGAAAAAGGTTTCATCCCAATGGAGAAGCTTTAAGCTCCTCCTTTCCCAGACCGTTGCATATATGTAATTTCAAATTTGTCCTGAATTCTCCTCCTTTATGTATCTATTATAGTGATTGATATTACTAAATTGGGAAAGCAAGTTAATAACAATTTAGATTAAATTGACAAGTAAGTGGCGATTGAACTATTGAACTATTGAAAAAAAAAACTATAAATATTGAACTCATTCGTAGAAATATGTTTACCCTATTGACCCTCGCTTTCATCAATCGAAAAGGACATAAAATTGGACATCTGTTGCCAAATATCTGCTCGCTAATACCTAAAGTCAAAATGAACCACAATTCTTAATGAATATATTTTGAAATTGATTAACTCGTAACCACATTAAGTGTAAAAAATAAAAATACGAAGTGACGTCATTAGCAGGTGCTCGAATTTGTCTCGAGTTGCATTCAAGTCATGTTTAAAATTGCTTATGGAAAGCCTGTTATATGTATAAGTAGATGTCCTATAAAATGGATTCTTTAGCTATCCTCTGGCATGCCAAAAAGAGTAATTGGAACATATTTAACGAGACCTCGTGTAAAGTACTTATATTGTTTTATTTGGCACACGCTGGTCGAAAGAAGACATTTTTTGCGCACGTGCCGTTCGATTTAAATGTTATTTTGCATACAGGAAGAGTTTAAACAACTCTTTCTAACAATTCTTATATGGAACAGGATATGATACAATCATGGAGTTTTCTAGAAGATAAAATGAAAGGCTACATTCTGTCTTCATAGGGTTCTTTCGAAAGCGTTTTCTAAGCAGGATGTTACAATTTTAACAATGAATATAATGTATTTCACATATTTGTAGGCCTTCGTTAATATAAATCGATTAAATGATGCACAATGAATAATAAATGCTAAAACAAGGCTTATAATATTTATTTCCCGACCATATACCAACAGAGAAAGGTTGTACAAGATGTCAAGAGAAAATTCTTTATAAACTGACGAATTCGTAGGCTACCTGATTAATTATAGCTTCACAAAAACCTGTCCCGTTACTGTACAGGTGTATCTTGTATTACAGAGTTATCTAGCGGGATCGTTTCACCTGACAATGTTAATACTATGATTAAATGATAGTGTTGCCGCAGTTTTGGATGAAGGTTGCCAGGTTATAGATTCTAAAACTTTCTGCCTTCTGAAGTTACGATTTCTGAAGTATCAGGATACTGTGCACTTTATTTTGAAATGTATATCGTGTTTCTAGTATTTTTTGGAGTAGAGAATTATAAATCGGCGAAATTCTTAGTTGGCCTTCTTATGACTCAGAAGTTTAAATAATTTACAATTAGGTATGACTTGATATATTATCACGCATAAAAAGGGGAATCAAATGTTGTTTAAACATTCATGAAATATAAAACTTTCTATTCAACGTTTTTGCATACGATGCATTACACGTAAAAATGTTTGAAGCAACCATCTGCCCAAAACGTGATCTCCGTGTAAAAACCGTATTAAACGCGATTGTTAGAACACAATAAGACCAGAAGCAAACAAACAATCCCTTAAAAATCCCTAAGAAATCATTAATTCTAAGCCTTCCTTGACATCTGTTCCTAGCTTCATCTTTTATAATTGATTCTTGCGTAAAAACTTAACCCTTTTTGGAGTCAAAACGAGGAGCCTTAAAGATTACAATGTTGCAGATGCATTTTAAAGAATTAAAATAAATTGAACGAAATATCGTTACGCTTCCTTACTAAGAAATAATGGTGAATGTTGATATTTATACAATTTATTTTAATTTCTTTAAAAGGCAATGTGCACCATTTATGTGGTAAATATCATAAACTATGGGGGAATACATTTATTTGTTTAATATGTACTGTAATGCGTGCGTATAAAATCGAGTAAAGCATGACAGTTGGAAATTAATTAAGTCAATTTATGCTTAATCAACTAACACATAAAGATAAAATGACGTTTCCGTGTCATTTCAGACCTTCATAATGCATACATACACAATACATAGCTGCTTTTAACACCAATTAACAAAAACACCAAAATTATATTAATAAGAGAAGAAACTGTAGAATTTTCGACTCTACAAAGACCCGGGTCAATAAATGAGCCAAATTAAAATACCACTTGCAAACTACCCTTATAGTTCTAGTAAAATAATTTAATAGAGTGATTATATCCCACTGTGAAATGACAACTTTCGGAGCAGCATAGTTCGTAGACCACCATCCGTGATGTCTCGATTTACGAGAATTAGCTAACTGTATGCGGGCATAGACAACGGACTTTTTTAAACGTTTTTGACAGTTATTAAAAAGTTAACCAAACTTTTTGATTGAGTTTTTACAACCATTGTCGATTGTGCCTTTGTTTTTTTCTGGTTTTAGAATGTTTTGAAAGATTTGTTGGTATTTTTCTTAACTAATTTCATTAATGATGATGAATTACAATGAGTTAAATTAACAAATAGAAAAATAAACGAAAGTTTGAATAAAATAAAACGACAAAAAGTTTCTAAACACATTAAAAAGCTTTATCTTCAATCGATCTCCAAGACCCCAAATATTGTAGAAAATTTGAATGTCAATGTCAATGCATTCAACATTCAATTACGGCTCGTAAATATTATAGATAATGATACCCCAAACTCGTTATTACAGTTTTGATAAAATAAATTGACAAAATTTATTACAGTCAAATCTAATGTCCCAAATAAGCAAGCACCTTGCCAGACCGAAAAACCGTGGATAACACGACAGGCAGGTGTAGGACAGGCTTTTTAATCACTTTGTATTCTGCTCTTAAATTAATTAAATGATTATTACGTATTTCATGCAGTTTTCGGATCAAAATTTAGTTATGTACTACTAAACATGGAGAAGGAAGAGTGATTCGATTGAAGTAACAATGAAAAAACAAAACTGCGTCTAAAACTATGTTTGTAGAAAGGGCCATTGCTCTACTTTTTGAGACGTTTTATATTAAAGTATTTTATGACATATTTTATATATCAAGGATCAAGTTTAAAGCGTTATGTAATGAATTAAAAATAAACATTTATTTATTCACGATTGAGCAACAAATATCCAAACATACACACTTTCTCTATTAAACTATTGCGAAAATATGACATAAAAAGTTAAAGAACATATAAAATTAGGTCATATTTTAACGACTTTCAAACAAAACTATTTTGTAATATGTGGTTCAACGAACGACGTTTAGCGAAATTTGTTAATTTATTGCTTTGAAATCATTAATTAAACAGTATAGGTAGTAGTTAAATTTAAACGTAAATAAGTAAATAACTATAGGAAAAATAAAAAGCAACATGATTGCAGCTTAAAAATAAATTCCGAGTTCATTCCCTTTGTGAGCGAAAGTGTAATTGACCGATTGAATTACAAAGTTCGCGAACTGTCAAAATACCGAACAATTGATGCAACTTTCCCGCCCTTTATTAAATGGAACAGATTATAAATGGCGCCAAATACTTTATATTTTTATTTTATTTTTATTGTTCCAAAAAGTATCAACATTTTAATTTTATTCAGACACATTTAATTGATAAACAACATTAAAGAATGTATGTTTTACCATAATTGTAAGACAGGCCTACGTGATTATTAAATTAGCGATTATGTAAAGAATTCAAGGGAATTGCGAAACAGCCCAATAATTGGAGATATGCGCCATTCATGTTATTTGTTAATGAGCTAAAAATAAACCCATTGAAAATTTAAGTCCCTATACAGTGAAATTAAAGGTTATAGTTATGTAAAGGTAGAAGGTACCCAAATTGTTAAAATATGTTTGTGTGTTTTGCACACGTACTTGTCGGAAGGCAGTATGGCGGCGGCAGGTGATCATTGGCGCAGCTGCGGCGCATCCAAGGTTACCTCACCCCGCGCCAGCGACAATAGTGATGTACTGTCATAGACTAGTTTTGTTTTTTTTTTAAACTTAGTATTTTTTTATTGTTATCTATTTAGATTATATTTTATTGTGTTTTGAGATGGTGACTAATTTGAAATCCTTCAAAATAAAAATTCATTACGATGATTTTAATACGAAAAAAAATGAGTTAATAATTTTAAGAACTATTGTTTCTGACACTTTTACCAAGTCATGTAATAAACCCTAAATGTTCTTAATTTCAGGGTACACCAGGCATCCCTATCCCCACGTGGTGCGCACGCGCCGAGCCTTGTCCGATAATGTCCCAAGCACTTACTTGATCCTGACGCCCTCGAGGTCATTGCAATCCCGTTACACACCTTTATATGATCGTTTATTTTGTATGCGCGTGTGTTTAAAAGTATAGGCATGCTTCTATGAGCCCGATATAACCTAGCTATATTTAATTGGAGTAGCTCTTCTAGAGTAACTGAATTATGGTGCTCAGCCTTCACCTTAAGTATGTAGTTATATTAAGCTGTCAAAGTAACCTTTTTTTAAAAATCTATACAATAATATAATAGCATATTGCACTAGCTCAATTTTCTGTAGTTAAATAGGTACATTACTGTTATCAATAATGATGGGTCAATAAAAATTTAAAACTTTATCCCAATCGCGAAAGCCACTGTTGATAAATAATATGAAACTTCATGGATTTTTAATATTAAATAATTTAATAAAATAGGCTCTATACTTTTTCTAGGCTCTATTTCTCGATTTATTAAAATTCATCCAGATTATTCTAATAGCTTTTTATGAGCTTAGCCTCTCAGCATCGCAACAGAAAACATACGTATTACTTTCCCTATTATAATATTACTATGTATGGATTTCATACTATTTCTAGATATATACTACTCATGTTATTTACTTCGTTTTATTTATACAGGCTTTAAGTAAAGTGCAAGAGAATCGTTACCGATTCTGAGTTTTGTCAAGCGTGCATAAGGCGCCGGCCGGAACGGGGACACACGAGTTACTTGGACTTTCCAATCATTTTATTTATATTAGTTTTAAATTAAATTATTAATGTAAAACTGTCTGATATTAAAATCAATAGAATTAATAAATTTATTTGTTCTTCAAGATTGTTTTTTTGATTAATAACTCTCTTTAAAGAACACCCAACGCAATGTTTTAAATAGACAAGTATATCGATTTCATCATACTGTATCAAATTTAGGAGAATTTCAAGCCATGTTTTGTATTTTATTAAATAAACTGAGCTCTTTTATACAGACATTTTTAGTTTTATTTCCATCAAACGAAAATATAAACAAAAGATTAAAAACCAGGAAGAGCAACGCATAAACTCATTCATTTGGTGGTATTGATTTCAATTCGAATATTTTTTGCTAACCTCTCAACACTACAAAGATATACGAAGAGATAACCAAGAAAACCTTGGATCGATTTCTAGCTAATTTTATGCTCTATTCTTAAATAAATAAATCGTTCGAATTAAAATTCGACAAACAACGAAAAGATAAAAATCATCAAGCATAGATTTATGCCAAATTTCATTTAAATATTAATTTAACGCAGTATTACACAACAGAGCTATGTATTACGTTATGCTAATTCTAACCTTTTGTGGATAAATAAAATTATTGTAAAAGATGTAAAACAAGCATGTTACATGTCCTTAATATCGTTTTATACGAGATCTTAGTGATTAAATTAAGGCTTTATTAGTGCCGAATCCAAATGAAAAAGCCAAAAAGGCCTTCATCGTGATATTCATATATTTCATTAAAAATTATAATTTTCTAACGAAAATTCAAAGACTATTTGTAAAATATACATAATTACAATCCTTATCATAGATACATGTATTATTGAATATTGCAAACCATATAAAATAAATTTAACTGCTTTGTTTTATGTATGCCTCTATGAACCCGTTTTTGAGTACACTAATAATAAAGAATATACGGACATTTATTCATTTATTCGGACAATATACTCGTATAATTTAAACTATTAGCAAATATGAAATAATAAGTACATATAAAAATAATAAATCTACAAGCAATTTTTACGAGTAAAATAAGGCAAAGTCCCTTTAGCTCTTCTGTTAATCGCAAGGTAAACGCCAACTTCCTACAACAGCGTTATGGCCGGTGGCCACGATAACTGCGTGCTTTATGGGAACCCCCCTTAACTTACAGTTACACTCAAAGTCGCACTCAAAACGGTCAAGTAATGATCCACCAAGAGCTTGCTGAAAGCATGTAGCTTGAAAATAAATTATACAAAATGGCAAAAAGGAAAAAGAGAGAGAAAGTATATTTATTGAAAAATGTAAAGCTAGATAACGTTAAATATTATAAGCTCTATATTCTAAGCTCTTAATGTAAAGCTGCTCAAATGATACCTAACCCGGTTACCCATCAAAACTGCCTTGCGTGATATCCTACAACTCATCACTAGCTTCTCGGAACAGCTTTTTGAAAATATCTTCGGTGGCAATCGAACACAGAATTCCAGCCTAATTTAGTTTCAATTTCATTTGCTATATCTATCCTGCTTGGTGAAAAACATATATATTTTTAAAACAACTTTTTTACTATACCAGCCTGTATGTACCAACATGAATCACTTTCAACGCAATCGAAAACAAGTAGAAAACGACCATTTCAATCTGCATCTCGATAAAACTTATCTTCTATCTTTTCCACATTATTACAATCTTAAATTTAGTTCAGAATCTTTATAATTCTGTTCTTAATATAGATAATTACTTCTCAAATGCATACTTTATACAAATTGACAAGCTACATGGATTCTTCGTGTATCCGCCTGTTTAAGATAATATCTTGACTTGTTTTTTTTATCATTTAAATTAATCTGTGCATTTGTTGACGAAATTTAACATATTAATTACATTTCAATGGAAAAATACCTACTGTATTTAGCATTCGTTGTAAAGCTTAATCATATAGGTATAGGTATATTTATATATATATGTATCTATTCTTATACATAGTTATTTGTTTCGATAATAATTGCTGGTTCGATCATAAATTAGGTAGCAGAGTTGATGCTGTTCTGATTATATTTTAGCTTTAATTTGTGTGTGTCATTTACAAATCTTCACAATGTATATGGGTCATTGTCAAATTTTGCGCAGGTAAACTTGTCCCTCAAAACTTTTTTACTTCTATACCATTAAAAAGTTAACTGTCACTCAAAACTTACAGCAAATACAAACTAAATCGCATTACTAATAATATGTTAATAAAATAAAGGCCTTTTTTTCATTTTTTATTTTTTTTTTTAAAGTAACATTGTGGTTTTTTCTGGTAACAGAAGGGTTTTCCATACAAATTTGACCTGTCCCAAGTAGCACTTCGTTACAGAAAATATAAAATAACTACAATTTCCAATATACCAACCCACATCAATTAAAATATAACTATAAACAGAATATTGTAAATATTTCTAAGAGTAGATTTTAAAACCGATCAGTGCTAAAATTTATTTTATAAAAAATTTTTTAACTTTGTCCCACGTAGTGTTTAGAATCGTGTGCTCTACTATGTTACTAAATAAATAATTACTCAAAATAGAGGTGGCGCTGTTTTCGACTTTCTATTAGCTTGAGCAAGGTTTCTGCAGCCATTGTGGTCGTTCGTTAGGTCGGGGGGAGGGGTACACTGAATTTCAGTCGACCGCATGGCGTTGAACGTGCCGCGTGTTTTTATTCCGCATCAACATTGTTACCTCCCTATTAACGTAAGTAAAACCGTTTTTTTCTATTATTTTACGTTCAATTTGTTGTTTAAGGGGTAATTATGCTCAATTTGAAATAAAAAAATAACTAAATGCATTATTCTATGATTTATGTCTTTTAGAATGTAAAATTTACAACTCTGTTATCATCATTCTGTTACTTAGCTCATGGTAACGGAGTTGAGTAAGCATGTATTCTTTAACTTTTGTTTGAAATTTTATATTTGTAATATTTTTTTTTCTTAATAATCGGTTTCCTAAAGTAATTTTGAGTTGTTATATGTAAATAAATCATATATAATTAAATGTAACCTTGAAAATATTGTTACAGGATATTCTGCCGTTATTAACGCCCTTAAAATGCTTCTCACGCTAGCTGAGCAGCAAGCAAGTTAAGAGAAACATATCGCAGTTATTTACAGATTATATAAAATTTAAGTAACAATTACAAACAGTTAACAAGAGATACGAGACGTATTAAAAACAATGCAACAGAGAAAAACGAAAAAAGTCTAAAAATACGGACGGCTATCCAGTAAATCCAGTAAATGCTATTAAAAAACGCCATGAAAAAGTTAAGAATCGGAAGGAAAAGTATGCTATTGATAAAATATTTGACAAGAAGGCCGTTAAATTCTCTAGGCAGGAAATACAAATTATAAAAGAATGTCTTGCTGTGGATCAAAGTTTCATGTGAAAAAAATTAGCCCACATGCATGGACGTATAAAAAAAGACGGACACCGTATTACGAACAAACAATGTGAAGCCACCATAGTAAGCTAGCGATCGTGTAAAGACAATAAACACGCACACACTCTCACCATAGTAAGCTAGTCGGCCGCCATTACGTCGTGAACTACCGACTGATTAACTGCGCCACTGTTTCACAAAAAATATTTAAAATGCCGTCTTGCGTGGTTAAATGGTGCCGCAACAGTACAATTTTAAATAACAAAACACAAGGGATTACATTCCACAGGGAAGCAAGTTATTTCTTTTATGTTTTAATGACAAAATTATTACGGCAAAATTTATAGAAAAAAAATACAGCCGCCATTGTCATCAGGACAGCTGTTGCCATGGCAACATGGCACACACACATGAATGTTTCGCCGCCATTACTAGGCTTCACTCAATGTTTAGGCGATATACCGTCCGTCTTTTTTTATACGTCCATGCCCACATGTAAGAAAAATGTTTTAAAAACCAAAATCAATCTTTTCGAACATGGAAACATATCAAGAGTATGCAATTTATTCACTTATAGTACAAAAAGAACAACTAAGTTACTGTGTTACAACTCTGTTATTTTCGTGTCCCGAAGATTAGAAAACATATTTACGAAATTTAGGAAAAGCTATTCAATATAATACTGCTATATTACAATAGGTTAATTTGCCAGTTAATGAAGCGGTTATATGTTGTAATTAGCTGTTAATTTATAGATATTTCATGGAGTTGTGTAGAATTTAAGGTTTGTTATTATTCATAAAGTAACAGAGTTGACTAAAACTTTAAATGAATTACTGTAAAACTTAAAAAGAGCTTGTACTTCTAATGGTGATTATAAGATATAAGACTGTAATTAATATAAAAGCCAAAATATGTGCGACTGGCTTATTTAATTTTATGATAAAAGGTAAAGTATAATGATAACAGAGTTGTATTTTTTCACCACCCTGACGCACTAAATCTGAAATAAATCTTAAATTATTAGCTAAACATCGCGGCCAACTTAAATTAACCCTACTTCAGTTGTTTTAACAGGCACAGGCATAAAGAAAAGTTCAATTTTACAATATTTTCTTTTTCACCTTTTTGAAATCTGCAGTTGCGTTTACCTGCGCAAAATTTGACAATGACCCATATATCCATTTAGAAAGGTTGTTCATTTTTAATCCACTTTTTACCTCTGAAATTATTACAATTGTAAGGTCAGAATTCAAATTCATACAACAATATTATATAAAATGATTTCTATTTCCTCGTAATAATATTATTAATATTTGCACATGTAAAACAATAGCTAATAATCGCTTCTAGGATGCTCTAAGCGAACGAAAGTATGCAGTTAACAGTGCCGGTACTCCTAACAACATAGTAAGAGTTCCAGGAACGTTTAAACCGCATTCAATTTTAGATCTTATCCTCTTCAAAATAAGATAACATTTCCTTTGAAGATATATGGTGAGAATTAGTCGCATTAGCGCCGGTGTTTTTACGTGCAATCTTTACAGGATATTGATAGATATTACTCGAAGAATGTTATGGATTCTTTGTTGCTTTAAAATTATACGCGTAATTCATATACAGTTAGTTGATGTCAGTTTTTTTGTCATATCTTCTTCAATAATGATAGTAGGATTGTGTATTAAGAGGTATTTATTAGATGTAAGTAATTGTTTATTGTTTGTAATTACATACTATTAGATTCTTACCACATTTAATATTGTTTATTTCATCTTGTATTGGATGCTTCGCCTTTTTCTACTCTATGGATATAGATGAAATTTTCTCTTTGAATTTAGTCTAAACACAGCCTAAACAATTAGGCTCAAAATCAAATCTAGTTTTTAATTCAAAATTTAATAGAAAAATAAAAGAAAATTCCGTACAAAATCCTCATAACTGTAAACCATAACACTAAAAACCATCTCACCAAATATCGAACCACGGTTAACAATTGTAAAGCGACGGGCACACAATGCAGCCAAATTAAATTCGATATTGGGATAACAAAACGAATAAAAAGATAGACAATACGATAGTGTCAGACTCAGCATTACAGTCTGTAAACACCTTTATACCAACAAAGCTAGGGCAGCTGGTATTGACGGCTTTATTAACGATGATAAGATTATTATGTTGATTTTAAAATTTGATATCGTTAGTAAATCGATTGAACTCGACACCTTTTCGTGGACGGGAATAATCATTAAAAGCTGGACTTGAGAGTTGAGTTGTTAATATTGACATCTGATTGAATCGAAGTTAAACAGAATGTGCATAATCTTTTATGTATAAAATATATATATATATAAAAAATATTTTACTGCTAAAATATAGCATTAGAGTCTGCTGAAAATGTAACTCAAATTTTCCCAAAACTTTATGATACGGGTTAACATAAATATGAATTAACTATGTTTTATGTAACTACGGAATAATGTAAGTTTCTGCTGTTGATGTAATTTTTCCTATCCATAATTTCGTAGCCTATTAATTTCAAATAAACAAACAAACAATCAAATCTTTCGCCTTTATTCCAGATGTGTATATCATCATTTTTATTCTCATGACGTATTTAGCTACTAGAAAAATAAAATCAGACCAGACGTGGCCTTATTGAGATAGATTATCTTTTAAAAATATCCTAATATTAAAACCAGAAATTTCTAGCTCCGACTTTAGTCGAGACAAAAATAAAATTTTGTCTGGCACAAAATAGAATTTTAATAACATTTTTTGTACTCATTTATACATTTTAATGAAGTTAATCTGTAATTGATTAATTATTAAAATAGACCTAAGGCTGATATAACATAATAATATGTATTTTGGGTTAAATAATATAAAGATTAAAGATATGTGCATAATTTTTTATTTTGTTTTTTAATTGAAACTGATTAAAAAACTCAAAATATGTACTTCAGAAAAATCTAAGAATATGATTAAATTGACGGAATTTTCCCTATAACAATATACCTAATCGAAAAATTTTGCTAAAATTTGCTTATATTAAAATTTCGAGATTTTTTGAAGTAAAATTTTTTAGGCGCGTTGAGAGTAAAATTTCAAGGTCACGTCATGGCAATAACGTCACGCCATGGAATAAAGCAATATTTTTTTATCTTTGAATCGCGCCAAAGAAGTTTCACCTCTGACACGAGTGCTCGGTACACACGCTCTTTTTTATTCTTAGAGAATTTCAAAACATTTTAAACCACGTGTATAATTCGAAGCATCTTGAATAACTAGAATGCAATGACGTCACTACATGGCATGCAATGTTTTGTAAATACAATGCGATACAATTGATATTCGGTCATAAACAAACAAATGCTTGTGACGCAGAGTGTTTCTGAAAATGTTAATAATTGTTACATTTAGTTTGCTGTTAAATTCTTTGGTACACATTAAACATGTATATTTAAAGTAAGTTCATAGTAAATTATTTCTTGGATCATGAACCCATGATCCAAGAAATAATTGCTAACCAGCAATGGTTTATTAGTAGGTATCTACCTATTGTGTAAGAAAGAGCGTGTGTGCCGAGCACACGTGTCCGAAGTGAAACTTCTTTGACAAGATACAAAAATAGGTACAAAAACTGTCGTCTTTCTCTTACTCCATGACGCGACGTTGAAATTTTACTCTCAACGCGCCTAATGAAGTTTCACTTCAAAACTGATATTTTACCTTACCAGCATTTTAATATTTATTAATATCGATTGCCATTAAATAAGAACAGTCATTAATACTTTTTTAACTTGCAAAACATCAGATAAATCTAATAGTCCGTGTATAGGCGTGATTTATCCATAAAAGCGATCAAATTTTATTATTTTACTGCCTGCAGCGGTTAGCAATTAAACGTGTCACACAATGCATAACAATTATGAAGGTGTTATGAATATATTAATTTAAATAATCGTTCTAGTCTCACGGCAAATCATCATTAAAAATAAAGCCGGGTGTTCAAGGTCGCTTTTTGCGACATTAACACATTTCTTATCGTTCTATCAGATTCACGATTTTATATTGTAAACCTGACCTTATATAGATTCGGTTATCTTTGACATCAAAAATAATTTTCGTGTCTTATGTATGCAGACGGATGTTTAAATGGCGTGGATTTTGGGTATTTCTGTTTAATTATATATGATGTTAGGCCACAAGGCCTATTCATACAACGGTTCAATATGTAAAAATGGCATGGCATTTCATAACTGGAAATATTTATAGTGTCTGGACGATAAGAAGATAAAGATTTCAAATAAATAATGTAAAACATGTTACATATGAATAGGTAAATATTTATTAAAATCATTACATTCTTATCCTCTATTCTTAATATTACTAAACTAGCTGCGCCCCGCGGTTACACCCGCGTGGCTCCGCTCCTGTTGGTCCTCGACAAATGGGCTATTAAACACAGAAATAATTTTTCAAATCGGACCAGTCTAACCGATATTATAAGCGCGTTCAAACAAGATAACAAAGTCTTCAGCTTTATAATATTAGTACAACATTTCAAAGAAACAATGATTAGCTATACAATGAAAATAGGCAATAATGAAATAATTGCAAATATCTAAATGCTAAGTTAAATCTTGCAAATAATTCAATTTAACTTCATCTGAAAAACTCACAATTTCAAGCTAACTTTTTAACGTAGTAACGAAAAAAATAGTACAAAATGTCTTGTGTCATCTTCATTAATTACACTAATCTTATAAAACATTAGCATAAAAATTAGGTCGACCATTCATTAATATTTTTAAAATTCAACACTATTACTTACGTCTTTAAATAATTAATCTTTCCACAATAATTGAAAATGCAATACCATGATCAACGGTTCATAGTTTGTAATCACATAAATTACGATTTAAGAGTTGTTAATCTGTCACTTAGTATCTAATTACAGTCTAGACATAGAACTGCTCTAATGACCTTAATGTGCCCGTTATATTATTTTGTTAAATCTTTTTTACAATGCGTCATTATGACTAGACCAAGAACATGTAATTAAAACAATGAATCAATCTGATTCGTTCATACACATCTGCAAAAGAGGAAGGATTTTTTAAGTGAAACTTCTTAAGGCGTGTTGAGAGTCAAATTTTAAGGTCGCGTCAGGGCCCTAACGTCACATCATGGAGTTAGGCGACGATTTTGGTATCTTTGTATCTTGCCAATGAATTTTCACTTCTGACACGTGTGCTCGGCACATACCCGCTTTTTTAATCTGAATATGTATATTTGAACTAATTATTTGCATAATTTTATTAGTAGAACTCTTGACGAATGGTGTATAATATTGAGTATAGGAAATTTTTTGTAAGTAAAACAGCAGTTTTTTTTTAAATATTTTGATAAACTTAAGGAAGATACAAATTGCACAACATTGTTTATTATTGAGGCTGTTTTCATAAAAAAACACGTCAGATAAACTAACTTGTTTAATTTTTTCTACTTCCAATTTTTTATAATTTTTCCATTTATTACAAATAACGATTACAAAAATAAATTTAGAATAAATTAATTGTTTTAAATTAATAATAACAGATAATCGGTTGATTTTATTTAAAATTAGATAAATATCGTTGTTTTTATCAAGTGATAAAATCATTATGACGTAAATGGCATTTATTTTTTATGCATATTATAAAAGTCAATGCATTATAATTTTATTATTATCAATAAAATGTATATTTCTACTTTTTTAATGTCTGAACTAATTATTTGCATAATTGTTTCGATAAATATATGTATATTTAGTTACATATATTTGTCTATGGTTACATGTAGGAATTACATTAATTTCTGGAAATTTGTTTCGCTACTAGCTACTACAATTTCAAATTAGTCAGATTTTATTTGAGCATATAATTTGTTTTTTGGAGATATACTAATTCTAATGAAGATTTTTTAATAATATTTCTTGCTTAAATTCGAAATATATTTATTTATATTTTATTCCATATTAAAATCCAATAAACTTAAATATTCTAAAACAAAATAAAATATTTATTTATTATTTATTTATTTATAACACTTTACTATGCTAGTTATACAAATTACTTAAAACTAAAACTTATAGCTAAACTAGCACAGAGGGCGGCCTTATCACTAAAGAGTGATCTCTTAAAATATTTAAAATATTTCAACAAGGATAATTACAAATAATTTACGTAAGATAAACCAAACCAAAATATAGCAAATAATATCCAAAACATAAAAAAACAACAAATATAATAAATACCTACTTTACGTTACCTATCCAAAAATATCCATCACAACAAAAATGATTCCCGCTAACTAACCGTCAACCAGAAAATTTATAATTAAAACAATTGCAAATCACAAAGGATCGAACGCAAAACAATGTTATAACAAGTCATAATTAAATTGTATCCTACATCTGCCGTTTGGCTCCCCCTTACAACCCCTGTAACCAAAGTCACCTGTCGAACGATTTTGTATTTTGATTTTGACTTACTTTTTATTCATTTTGAAAGTGAATTTGCAAGCTACACCTTTTGTGATGCGGTACATATATTATTTGTTTGTTGAGTATCGTTTGCAGGGAAAATGTTGTATCAATTGTTTTAAGGAAACAAAGATTGGCTCTAAAAGTGTCTGGAGGCCTTGCTATTTGAGACTAGGAACGAAGGTTTTATAATTTAATTACTCATGCTTTCCGCTTGCCTTTTCTTCCAGCATCTAGTTCATAACTCTCCTTTGACATAATTCCTTGGAAAAGCAAATATCTTGATGTCCCGAAAACAAAAAATTGGATATTCTAACTCTATCTGTATTGGGCTACTATGGTGGCCAAACCCTCATAGAAAGTCACTATATCTTCGCATGTGCAACGAATCATGGGCTGATAAATTAATCTATAGATACCTACTAAAAAGTCGGCTCTATGCCCTCGTTGAACCAAAAGTAGTACACGTTATATACAGTTTATTTACTGACCTTAGAGAAATATCTAAAATTGCAGAAAATTAGCAAAGTGCATAACCCTGCACTGAAGCTCTACCTCACGTACAAAAGGATAAGTGCAGTTCTATGTAAAATTTCCTTAACCCGTTTGAAAATCGTACTACAACACTACAAGTAGGTATTGAACGGAGTAATTACGCGAATCGTTTGTTTTTTTATTTAGGGTCAATGCTGACTCTGCCTGTTAACATTAGCTATTAACAGTTACAATTGTCTCGTGTTTATGGATTTGGGGTTGTGTTAATGCCTTAATCCTTTTAAGGACTACATGGAGAAATGTTGATTGTTGAAAGAACCTTTGGAGAGTATACAAGATTTACATTAAACTAGCCGTGCCCCGCGGTTTTACCCGCAGTGCTCCGCTCCTGTTGGTCTTAGCGTGATGATGTAATATAGCTTCTAGCCTCCCTCGATAAATGGGCTATCTAACACCGAAATAATATTTCAAATTGGACGAGTTGTTCTTGGGATTAGCGCGTTCAAACAAACAAACTCTTCAGCTTTATAATATTAGTATAGATTACTAAGCTGGATGAAAGATCTACTAACAGAAGATATAGTAGTCATCAAAATATGGCTTTACAAACGCAGAGACATCAAATTGTAATCCTTTTACTAAATTCACATCAGCCACTATTCGAACGCCAGGATAAGAATATTGAATAACATTATTTATTAATAGTTTATACTAGATATTTAGTACCTACTGATAAAATGTTTTATGTTTTTGTATAAATGGTATAAGTGTGTCAAGCGATCAAAGCACTAAGGTGTTTAATAAAAAGATTAATGAAGCCATTAAAATCCAGCTTAATGCATTCGTGTCATGTGTTACAGGTGTAAATATAGATTTAATATTCATAGATCGATAAGTACTTTGTTGCACAGTTGATGGAAGAAAACATATAAATAAGTAGATTGGCCGATATTTCTGACATTATGTCGTTCTTTTTAATTTAACATGCTTATTTGTAGGAGTGTTTATTAATATTATTTTACAGTGAAGACATGGTAATGTAACAATATGAAGATCATTTTAATAAATAAGATTTAGCAAAACAGTATTAAGATAAAACTCTAATAATTAAATTGCTGTACCATAGTTTTCTATAACATGCATAAAAACGCGCATATATTTAAAAATGGATGTATTACGCGACCCACACTTAAAAATTCTAGTGCGTACGTGCTAAAGTCAGCACTAAACAATAACCCATACACATCCATACAAGTCGAATGAAATCGTGGGAAAACAATTCTATATAATAAAATGTTGCGATCCGCTAAGCGTTTGTCGAGGAATGTACAGGATTATCTTCATATAATAACAATGCTTATTGCTTATGTGTAACGGGCGATAATCCTGTGTTACTCGTTCGTCTGAGTAACTAAGTGTTGAGGAGATACGGGCGCGATTTCATGTAGCATCCGTTAATAGACAAATTCATAAAGCTAGAATTTATAAGGCTACAGGGTTACGTGTCGAAGGATTGTATAATGCGACCTAATTTATTGTAAATCAATTGTATAGTATTTGTACCTACTTGTAAAATGCACTGATTAATTTAATACATTCATGGCTGCCTTAAACTTTAAGAGCATTATATTTGATTGATATGAGATTTAATTGAAAAGCATACATAATATAGTACCTAAGCTTTACATAACAATTTACTTTAAACTTATTTTATCATTCAAAGCATAAATACTACGTACGTTAATAGAAATCTAAACACAAATCTGCATGATCTGCAAACGCGGAGTTTTACCGCGAATTTCGTTCCGTATGTATGTCGATCACTGCGGATTTAATGTAGACCATCATTATCGATAAGACACGCGCTAATTTTACTTGCACGACGGCTACCGTGATTTTGTACGCGGGAACGAACTTTTGTACAATATTTTATTCAGTTTTGACAAAGGAATGTAGCGTGGTATAACATATACTGTCTAAGATTTATGTGTAATTTGAGAAAAATCTTTTTTATTATAATAAATGTAATTCTACCTATTATTAATTCTATTGGTTTTCATTAGACAATATTATAGGAAAGAATTTTAAGTCATAATTATTACAAATTGACAATAATTATTGTAAATTATAAAAAAATATAATTTTAAATAATATCATTTCATCGTAACACAGATTCATACAAAAAAATATTCTTCCGACGTCGCGGTCGGGGCGTGGTAATGGCACCGTCAACCACTTACCGCCAAATAACATAATTCAATGACAATTGTTTTATAATGAGCGGCCTTCTGATTTGTCAATGCCGAATAATGATCATCAGTAACCTGTGTCAGTAACTCATGAATCATTTTAAAGAAGCACTTAGTTGTTAAATAAACAATCTTTATGTTTATAGAGTTATTTAAAAAGCCCGCCAAAGTGTTTCATGTTTATAACTAAGCAAAAAAGTGGTAAAGGGTCATGGCAATACAGCCGTAATAAAAAAAAAAACAGTGACTCCTGCATTCAGGCTGCAATAAAAATTTGCCGCGGTTTTTATAAAAAATGAAATAATTGCCTATTATTTTTTTAAATTTTCTCATTAATATCCTGTCTTTGTCCCTAATAACTGATGATTTATTGCATAATTTGTCTTATTCAACGGCAAATTGATCAATTTCGTGTAAATTGACCAATTTTTGTCTATGTTTAGAAGCGGCGTGTAATTTTAAATAGTTTAAACTTTTAAGTATTGCTTGTTTGGGAAGGTCGAATGCAATTTTTATGTAACTGTGTGAACTAAGGAATAAGTATTTACACATTATATACACATTTATTTGTATTTAAGGACACTTTATTACTGTGTTTATTTCCTTAATTTGAAATTAAAGAGGTATATTACAGTAACAAAATAACACGAAACAATACCTACACGCAATTGACGAATCAATCAAAATTTTTATAAAACTTGACAGTTATCTAAAAAATTGGTCATAGACAAAACATTTTTTAATATAAAAATAACACAGATACAACAGATGCGCTCTATGATTTATGGCGAACTTTTTAATGGATTTTCGAAACTTCGATAAAAAATCAAACCATGTGGGATTCTGTCACGTCATACTGTCACTCGTTCTAAATGACTAAAATGAAATATTATGTTGAGAATGTATCATAATTATTTTTAAGGTATTTTTGTACATACATAAATTCATAAATTTAAAAGTACATGACTAGGTAGTACATAAAAAGAACAAGATTTGATTTTTATTTATAAGTAATCTTACTAATTTAATCAATGCCCAGTGCCCGACCATTTTATTTAAATTAAATACCATTATGTCTAACAAATTAAATCCCTTCATTTATATAAATAAAACCTCAGTAATGATCAAACCCATAATTTGTCAAATTGTTTACAGCAATAGAAGGCACTTGAGATCATTGTTCATTGGTTTGTTTTTGTGGGGGCGGGAAAACATATGTTTGAATTTTGAATATGGAACACATTCTTTTTTTTATTCGGATATAGGACTTCCGATGCTTCCTTTTGAAATTTAAAAAGAGGTTCTTAATGCACATGTGTCGCGGAACACGTGCTTACGATTGAATACCTGCTTTTTTCTAAATCACTGTTTTTATTTCCAAGTTTGGGCTAAGTTAGTATGGATATTTTTATGAAGTACATATTTTATTGTTTGTGAAATTGTGAAATCTCGGTTCATCTTTTCAATGTTCATTTTTATGGGGTATATTTCCAGTTTCATTGGAAATAAGAAAACATAGAGCAAGCAAACCTTTAAGAGTGCATTTCAAATCTAAAATCTTTATAACCGTTCTTCCTTCGCAGGTCATAAAGCACAGCTTAAAACTTAAATCTATCGATCTGTGGTATGATGATTGGTACACATTTTTAAAAGCGCGCTTTCCATACTAAATAAGCTTTCTCAATCGTAATTAAATTCTTACTTGTTCCATCACTAGCTGAATAGAACTGCACTAGTTTATGTAGAAATTAAAAAAAAACCATCATGGCTGCACTTCCGATCTTTTGTCAACACAGCTGCATATGGCACGTGCTGGATTTGTTGTGTCGTTGATAAAAATTATACGATATTTAATATTTATTTTATTATTTAGCTGAGTTAATAGTTTTGTAAATATAGGACATTTAGTCCGTTATCCTGATTTATCAGCTTTGTACATGGACCAATGGAAGTATTACGTCTTTGATTTAGGTACTTAATATATATGCGAAAGTTTGTGAGGATGGATGTATGTGTATGTTTGTTACTCTTTCACGCAAATACTACTGAACCGATTACAATGAAAATAACACGCATATAGAGGGTAACTTGGATTAACAATTAGGATATTGGGCCCATAGGTTTTATACCAGAAATGCCACGGGAACGGACACTATGCAGGTTTTTCTTTGAAAACGCGAGCGAAGCAGCGGGCGGAAAGCTAGTTTTACATAACACATGAAATTTAAGTTTATTTATAAAACGATAATAATTTTCTCTGTGATGTGTGTGTATTTATGAAGAAAACGCAAAAGAGCTATCAATCAATGTATAATTTTTAGTTATTTTTTTATTTAATTTCATATTACGGTGCATTTACATAAAACGAGCGAATGCTCAATCCTGAAACAGGCGTAGAGCATTCTTTCGTTGTTGTTGTGCGTTCGAATTTTCTAATACTGAACGACTGGATACGAGTTTCGTTTATACTAAAAGATCACGAAAGAATGCTCTTGCTCTTGCTCTTGTTCTTGCTCTTACTCTTGATCTTGCTCTTGCTCTTGCTCTAGCTCTATGTTCGTTTGATCTAAATGCACCTTAAGAATGCACAACCACACTACTCGAACTTATTGTCCATTTATCTTTGAATATCTTCCAAAAAATACTTACAAGTTACAACGTACAAGTAAAAGTACAATCAGGTATGCACACAAATTTTTATTCTTATTGCATTATGACCTACGGTTTCACCTGATACTTTAGAAATCCAATGTTTTGCTGTTCACGTACATGGAGCGAGGCTAATTAAACTGCCTTATTCTGTAAGCTATGTAGATATGATATTGCGAAGTTATTAACTTGCATAAAACTATGTTTTATTAGGCTAGTTGTTGCTTCATAAATATTTTTATGAATTCTGGTATTTGAAGAATTTTGATGCTTTTTTTAATCATAGTTGGTATGGTATGTTGTGATATGTTATTTATGAAAAAATTAGGTTAAAAATAATTTCCCAACTCAAGAAGTATTTTCATCTTGAGTGTATGGATGTTATATAGACACATCATACATCACATATTTTTCTTATCACGTTTTTTAAATCAAGCAAAAGTCTGCGTCTCAACTATTAAAGACAAATGCCCTTTACAATAAAAACTAAATTACATTTAAATACGAAGATTAAAATTAATATATGATTTGAGCATTTTATCTAAAAACTAGTCTCATCCAGAATAAGCTTTCGTTCTGTAGGTCAGGTCATAGTGTAAGCTTCAGCCAATCACTTTCTCTATATGCCATTACTCAGCACCTCACATTGACCATAAACTAAAAATTACTTTTTATATCCATAATACAAAAGAGTTTCTCTTAATGTGATTCATTGATTGTTATCTTTTTATTTAATCGATGACGTTTATTAACTTGTCTATTCCGTTACGGATTTAAAATGAAAGATAAATCACACGTCTTTAATCCTATCGTATAATAAATGTGAAAGTTGAATTTGTTTGCATATTTTTGTGGCACGTCGAAATGATTGAACTTATTTTGATTTATTTTGGCATAAGTGAGTACTGTAATACATTAATTATAATGCTGTTAGAGAAACAAAATTTTTCATTTTCTTTTTTAGTATTCTTTAGAATAAAAAAAACACCTGTTACAATAACGAATAGATGTCATAAACATGTAACAAACACAAACCTTAATAATTAATGATGTACTTATTTAAGACATAATTGTGTGAATAATTTAAATATGGAGCTGTCCTTACAAAAACTTCCATTTGAATGCAATTTCACGGTCCGGCCTCACTCAATAGGCCTTTTGTAATTAGATTCCAATAATGGCAACTAACCTCTAGACAAAACGTTAACCCTTCACAACGAATCGAAAATAAAAGAGTGACATCACCGTCTGTCGCGAATGGCGCACAGACTGACCTAAAAATAACTGAAAATAATCTGCCATATGTACACCAAAAAACTTCAAAACAGCACGCGAAGCAAAAACCTAATGCGACCGATAAACATCTCAAAAACGGAGTGCTTATGAAAAACTTCGCGGAGTTCCACATTTGACGCAGTTACAATTTTAAAACAGTTTTTCAACGTGCTGGCTGCGTCCTCATCTGCTTAAAACGGAACGCAGCGAACCATAGACACGAAAGACGTTGATAAAAAAGCAATGAAAAGGGGTAAAAGAGCTCTTCCCTCGAATTTCAAATTCGAAGGGTTAATATTGGTACAAAAAATGGAATCTTTTTAAAATTTAAGTTGTACGTGGCCAGGTGTTTTGTAATTTGGAACGTCTTACCGGAAATCTGTGGCGCATGTGTCTGTGCAACCCGTTCGTAGCGGAAACAGCGCATCCCTTCTTTCGCGCTCTTATTTCAAAAAGTAACCCCTTGGTAACATTGTTTTATTTCTTTGCATAACCTACTTTTCATTTTATTTGG
>CAJQZN010044033.1:14381-38009 GCA_907164685.1 Colias eurytheme | reverse complement strand
CACCATCCACATTCATAATGTTTTCCTGTCCTCCTCTCCTTTACGCTGTTCACCGATACATTTTAAATGAGTAAATCTGCTACCACTGAAGGATGTTTCATTGTGATCAGCAAATTTTCACCACTGTTGTCGATTATTTGTTTTTCATTTTTAATCAGCAATTGGGAATCATCAGTTTTGTTTTTTGCAGATTGGTGATGTACCCTAACAATACGTCGAAAAGGGAAAGCATCAACGAATTATCGTTTTCGTCCTCTTTTTTTATTCTTCGCGTCTCTGTTAAACTCAAAACTCAAACTCAAACATTTATTTATTCAATTAGACTTCTTCTAGAAGCACTTTTGAAACGTCATTAGGTACATATTTTTAACATTTACCACCGATTCGGAAAGCAGTATCTACGGAGAAGAATCGGCAAGAAACTCCATAGTTGCTCTTTTTACTTGTTACTTGTGTTTGTTTAGTTCAACACCCATTGAATTTTCTATGTTATTGCGATCTTCCATTACATCTGAGTTTTTATGATGTGATGATAATCCATTCGTTTTAATATTGGTACTTAGAGTTGGTGGACTAAACTAGAAATGGTGGACTAATTTTGTCAGCGCGTCTGTAAGATCAAAATATAAAACCAACATCCTGTATTTAAGTTACAAAATTAATAATCAAACAACATGCCGCTACGTTTAAAATGACTAGAAGAAAAAAAAAACACCTCGACATATTTGGAATTTTGGAGTAAACAAATCATTTTCCCCGTATGTCCCAAGTTCAAGTTCTCAATATAATTAAATATATTTCGTATTTCTCAAACGAAAAATAAACATTTTTGGAACTTCAAAAAAAATATATATTATAAGAAAATTTATGAGCTTTAGACTGGGGTAGAAGCCTTTAAAAATAATGAAAAGATAAAAAAAATCGCAGTCGGATGAATCCCATTAGAAAAGGAGGGGAACATGATGAAAATAAAAGGAAAAATAAATTACGGTCAATCCGAGTTCGGGAAGTGGGAGGGGGGAGCTTTTAAGAGAAAAAAATGGTTTCTCTCGATTTCCGACAAAACTACAAGTCCTACAGAAAAAAGTTCAATGGCAAAGTTGTCGGTAATTAAAAGTTCTACAACTTTTGTATTCACAATTTTTTCACATAACCTCAAAATTTAGGTGAAAAATTCAAAAAACCAAGTTTTTGGTCTTTTATTTTTATCTACTTCAATATTTATTGTTTTTCTACGAAATTTGGTGGAAACTTACTTTATTATGTCCCAAATACACTGTAATTTATTTGATTGAAAATATTTATTTTTTCGCCTTATTTTGAATTAATACCAAAAAAACAACCTAATTTTCAATCGAAAAGTCACCCGTCAAAATATCAGCTTTTTTCAAAAACTGGGGGTGCCTTTTATTCATTGAAATCTCCACTTTCATATGGTGTAAAAAAATAAACACCACCATAGTAAATGTTCTCAGGAAATGCATACAAACAGTGTGATAATGAGCTTTTACTAAATCAGGCACACTTCTCGAACTCTATATCTTCTCTTGTATCGGCTTTTCGGTAATATTTCAAAAGAAAAATAATTATCTGTTCTAAGTTTAATATTTTACAGCATATTCAAAAGCAAAATGATGTCGATAAAAACATTTCAGGTAGTTCGAGAAGTATGCCTGATTTAGTAAAAGCTAATTTTCACACTGTTTGTATGCATTTCCTGAGAACATTTACTATGGTGGTGTTTATTTCTCTTTACACCATATGAAAGAAGAGACTTCAATGAATAAAAGGCACCCCAAGTTTTTGAAAAAAGCTGATATTTTGACGGGTGAATTTTCGATTGAAACTTAGGTTGTTTTTTTGGTATTAATTCAAAATAAGGCGAAAAAATAAATATTTTCAATCAAATAAATTACAGTGTATTTGAGACATAATAAAGTAAGTTTTCACCAAATTTCGTAGAAAAACAATAAATTTTGAAGTAGATAAAAATAAAAAACCAAAAACTTGGTTTTTTGAATTTTTCACCTAAATTTTGAGGTTATGTGAAAAAATTGTTAATACAAAAGTTGTAGATCCTTTTATTACCTACAACTTTGCCATTGAACTTTTTTCCGTAGGACTTGTAGTTTTGTCGGAAATTGAAAGAGACCATTTTTTTCTCTTTAAAGCTCCCCCCTCCCACTTCCCGAACTCGGATTGACCGTAATTTATTTTTCCTTACATTTTTATCATATTCCCCTCCTTTTCTAAAGGGTTTCATCCGACTGCGATTTTTTTTTGTTTCAAAAATTATCTACTCTAGTCTACTTACTTTAGTTTAAAAGAAACATTCATCCCTTTACTGAAACCCCGTAAAATAAAGAAATTGTTGCCAATCACCTTTGTAATGTATTTGGTTTCATTAACTTTATGTTCGAAGATAATTTTTTTTCTAGTAAGTACATAGTTACACGCATATTTTTTTCGTTTATTTTCCATATCGAAATCAAATGTTTGAAAATACGAATATTTGCACAAAACTATGATAAAAATAATCAATTAACAAAAATATTAAATTTAATGAAGTAGAGCAACTTTCACTTCGGTATGAAGGAAAATCGAGCGTAGAGCACACGTCAGAACGCTCCGGCCCAAGGAGCGCGACTAAGGGCGCTTGTGCACTACAAGGAATTTTACTGTCCGGCATTCCGATTTTTTACGGTCCGGTGTGGCATGAAAAAACCGATGAATTGCTTGTGCACCTGTCCGTCTTTACTCGGATCAGTGCGGTACAGTTCAAGGAAGTTTGGCGGTATTATGCTATCATAAATGATTGTTTTTGCATTTTAAAAGAAACGAGTAAAAAATATGGAAGGTGAAATATTATATTATGTACTTCGTTATAATAAAAAGTAAAGTTCCGTAAGAGATTTAAAATGCGTGTTTCACTTATTCATTTTAATCGGTGACGAGGAGCTAAAGCTATTCCCACTTGAACTTTAACTTACCAACACTTACTTAGATTATAGGTCAATGCTTGGTCAATGTATATAAAATAACAATACCGACTTCACAAATCTCATTGCCAACTAAAAGAAAGTAAAACAAGAGCTTGCTTTCAATTGGCATATGCAGTAAAAACAGTAAAATCCAAGCAAGTGGGCATTCGAAAACAATTATACCTACAGCGACTCGTAGACACAAAAAACCATCCGGAATAGGGAAAAGTAAAATGTCGGACAGTAAAATTACGTTTAGTGCACAAGCTAGTATATAGATTAATGGCGTGCCATACCGGACCGTAAAAAATCAGAATGCCGGACCGTAAAATTCCTTGTAGTGGACAAACGCCCTAAAGAAATTCGCTATGATTTTTCCTAATTATTTTAAATATTTTTTTAATATTTAAAGAATTATCAAAATTCAAAAAAAAAAATTTTTAAAGGATTAATACTCATTGGTCTTCAACCAACTCGAATAAATTAATGGAAACAATAACTTTTAGCAGTATTTATCAATAGATTTTGTAAGGCAAAAAATGGGAAATTTAATGAATTTATAACGTTCTAATTAGGAAAATCATAAGTTTTTCGGCAATTGTATTCAGCAGTTTTTAATAACGACTATATAAGGATAATAATGTGCTGATCAGATTGTGTAAATTGTAATCGGTTGCAACGTAGTGAGTGCACAAACTTAGCTCGAAATGTCTTTGGGGGAAAGAGACTTATCTTGAAGGCCTGATTAAGGTAACATAAAGTAACTTTACAAATGTGAAAAAATTCACGCGCATTGCGTATATAACACTAATTGATAAACAAGAAAAAAAAATTCAGTTTATCATTTCATTAGCCGGGAAAAAATTGTCAAATAACTTGTTGAAAACGCAATTTTGCTAGACTGCAGCCTTAAAATATGTTACAATTCATATGTAACAACTATGAAATAATAACAACACTTCTATATTTACAATAACTTTAAATATTTCATAATTAAATTATAATAAATGTATTTTTTTTATTCTAGAAACACCAGTACGTAAGAGAACAACAGTTACCGTCAACAGGTTAAGGCTGAGGAGCAGTAAACGCAAAAAATAAAGTTCAAATTTAAGTGTCTACATGTTAGAATAAGTTTTGTTGGCAATTAATTTTTTTTTTACTTCTGTATCTGAGGGTTTAATAGGTACATCCTAAAGATAACCATAATATGGTTTAATCTTTTTTATTGATGTTTACGACCAATGGACTTAGCAAATCTATGACATTGTAATTTAAATGCATCTTACCCCACCCTCATTATTCTCAACTAGTTTAAGAGGAGGCATTAACAGACATTAAGAATGCTGAAAATAGATGGATAATTGAAAAGGTTAAAAATAATTTAAATTGTTCCAACATTTGGTTCAGAATTTATTATTTTTTTAAAAGTGATTGCCATTAAATAGATTTACTGTGAATGTGTTATGATCAAATAAAATATCATTTTTATAAAGGCTTTTATTTCCTATAATCACATTAAATGTGTCAAATTTTGTCCAAACATTGCTATAGAGAAATCATACAACCAAGCATGCAACAGTCAAAGTTGTTCCATTAGGTGTGATTATAAGTTTACATCGGTTTAAGTCTGTTCAATTAATTTCATTTTTATTTCGGACCAATAAGAAGTCTTAAATAAGATTACAATTGGAATTAAAATATGTAAGAGGTAAGATTTTCATCAAAATATTTAAAATACAGATTATTTATTCTGTTTAATCTGTCATTTACTTTGACATTGACTTTTCATTTGACATTATTAAATGACACGAATCCAATTGGCATTTGCTGTGAGCTCAGAAGTCAGAGCTGTCATTTTTTCAGTTTCCTATCATAAATAACATGACTTACATATTTCGTGTAGTTTAATTCAAATAAATAAACTAACTTGTCCACTACAGTGTTAGTGACAAGAATTTAGTTTAACTGAACAAGTGTTGGTTATTTACCAAGTTGTTCCTGTGTGAAATGTTATAATTGGTGACATAACCTACAATCTTTTATCGTGCCTTAGTACTGTAAAGTTTATACTTTATAAACCCTCGTCATAGTTTGAAAAGTTGAATAAAATGGAAAACGAAAGAATCAGAAACGTTATCCGTGTGGGTTCAAGGAAAAGCGAGGTATTCAAATCGTCTATCTATTAGATAACCGATAAGCAGATACTTTATTAGTCGTATTATTTTAGTTTTTAGATAATTTATTTACGATAATATAATCGAAATTTGCGACAAAAATACATTATTAGGTGTAGAAAAACTCAAATATATACACGTGAAATGGCATTTCAACTCTCAGGGACATTAAACATGCTCTGCCTATATTATGCAAATTAAAATATTTTAAAATACAACTTGTTTTGTAGTTCAAGTTTTATCATGAATTAAAGTGACATTATTTTATTGTATCTGTTTAAGTTTTGTGAATCAATATGCATATAAATTAGGCTAACTTCCTCAAAAATATATTTCTATTTTTTTATTATTTACTATTAAAATAAAATGGGATGGAGACATTTGTAAAATAAAACCACATTGGATTTTGGAAAAACATGAAGTCCAACACTTTTCGTATTGTCAGTGATTAAACTCATAATAAGGAGGATTAAAGGGATAAATATTTAAGGCAAATAATTTAAAAACTCATTTCAATATAATTTATGAATTGTTTATTTATTTATTAATAACAATATACATATAATTTTATTGCAGCTGGCGCTCATACAGACAAACTATGTAATTGATTGCTTGAAGAAAGTGTATCCAGATAAAGAATTTACATTAGGTAATTATAACTTAATTATTTAAATTATATTGATCATTAAAAACTATCTCAGGTAACTAATTAAACCATTCATGTTTTAGAAAATAGTTAAATTATGTATTCAAAACGTTATATGTAAGTTCATTTACTATTTGTTTAAAAGTATGTTCATTATACGGACCATATTTGATACTGGCTGTGCCCCGCGGTTTTCAAGCATAGCTCCTGCAAGTCTTGCGTGATGATAGGCTATATTATAGCCTATAGTCTTCATCGATAAATGGGCTATCAAAATAATTTAACAAATCGGACAGGTAGTTCTTGAGATTAGCGTATTCAAACAAGCAAAAATCTCTTCAGCTTTATAAATAATTGTAATATATATATATATATATATATATATATATATTTATTTATATATTATGTGATTTTCATAAATTTTATTTAAAATAATCAAAAAACAACCTACTACTAGCTTGAAAAGGATCTCTAATATAGTTATTAAACAGTTATAGTGCGGAGGAAATATAATTAATGACTGCATCTCCCCTCTGTAACATATATGAGCATAACTGCAGTTATCCTTACTTGTATTATAAATGCAAAAGTGTCTGTTTGTCTGTCTTTCATGTTGTATTGGTGCAAAGGAGAATGGGCAAATTGGGCCTGAAACTTGGGCTAAGACCAATACACACGAAATATTGTTTTTGTGATAGATCATTACACACACCTTACGAAAAAAATAAAATAAAAAAATAAATCAACCGGGTTCTTGTACAGTCAAGGCAAAAAGTTTTATTTATTTGGCTATTATTTTGCGCACAATAACGTGTTTTTAATTCGAGTGAAGTAAATATAAATCTAAATGTCACTGGAGTGACTAAGTTTTACCACAAAAAACGTCTAACTACGTTAAATTATAATAAACACGGTATAGGTACCTGTTACAAAACATAATATTAGTGTATTTCGGTTATTAGAAGGCTTAAGATTAGTACCTCCGTATTTGTAAGTGAAAGTGAATTGGAGTAACATAAAGATATTGTCATTGTCTTATAACAGTTATTTATTGCAAAAAATATTAGTTATACTCAAAAAGATAAAACTAAATGTGGCTGTACAAAAACCCGGTTGATTATTTTTTTATATATATTTTTCCCGTTATGTATGTGTTATGATCTATTATAAAAACAATATCTCATGTGTATTGGTCCAACTCAAGGGTTCAGGCCCAACTTCCATAGTAAAATGCCCATTCTCCTTTATTATTGAAATTTTTAAAGTAACAGTTTCTCGCTAAAACTAAACATATTTAAATTAAAATTAGTAAAGTACGATTCAATCTTAATGGCGGCTCGGAAGTTAGGTGCAGGTCCCTTAATGTCCCGCTAATACCTCAAATCGTTCTCTGCGCTTCGGATCGTACGATGTTCCGAGACGCCATTAAGTTTGAATCGTACTATCCATACTAATATTATAAATGCGAAAGTAACTCTGTCTGTCTGTCTGTCTGTTACTCAATCACGCCTTAACTACTGAACCAATTTGCATGAAATTTGGTATAGAGATATTTTGATACCCGAGAAAGGACATAGGATAAGTTTTATCCCGGAAATCCGACGGGAACGGGAACTATGCGGGTTTTTCTTTGACTGCGCGGGCGATGCCGCGGGTGGAAAGCTAGTAATAATATAAATTTAGGCATAGAATAATTTATTTTAATTTAAGGAACACATACCTTGTATGTTTTATAAACTTTTATTTACCTATGTGTTGTGAAAAATTATGATTGAAAAATGTGCTATTTTATCAATCAATAAAAATTAAAAATAAATATTCTACAAGTGGTAACAATTAGATTGCAATTTTTTTTAAATAGTCCTTATTTTTCAATTTTTTTATCACTATGACTGGGAAAATATCAAATTTATATATTTTTATCTCTTTATTATATCAGTGTGGCTTATGTTTCGGCATTATTTAATTACATACTAGTTTCCCGCCCGCGGCATCGCTCTCATTTTCAAAGAAAAACCCGCATAGTTCCCGTTCCCTTGAGATTTCCAGAATCAAATCTATATCCTTTCTCAAATTTCAAACCATCTCACATTACATATTCAAAATGGTTCACTGTATTAGGCGTGAAAATGAGGCAGAAAGACCAACAGACACACAGACAGAGTATTTCGCATTTATTTTATTAATAATATTAGTTAGGTTTTAAATTTAGATTTATATTTACACTCGCGAATTTAAGTTACGAAAATATAGTATTCGACTAAAACGGTTAGATAAGAAATTACATAACTTATTATTTGTTTATAAAAGGTACAAGATATCAGTGACCTAATGATGATGAGTTATGCCAAATAACTATAGTCCAATTTGAATCTTTTCTACAAAAAATATGAAAAAATTATGTATTTTGTATTAAAAAAAAAATATTAAAAAAGTAACAGTAATTTGCAAAATATAATATTTTAATTAATATTTTAATGCAAAATGGATATATGTAATTTAAAATCCCAACACACAATTAAGGTTTAAAAAAAATTAACTACGATTTTTTTATTTATTATCTGCAGTAACCATGACAACCCTGGGTGACCGCATACTGGATGTGTCGCTCCCGAAAATCGGGGAGAAATCACTCTTCACAAAGGACCTTGAAGACGCGTTGAGAAATAATACTGTAGATTTTGTAGTGCATTCTCTAAAAGATTTACCGACAACACTACCAGATGGACTTGCTATAGGCGCTGTTTTTGAGAGGTATGTTATTGAATATTTAGTTTCTTAAAGCATTCAAATGCTTTTATAAATATATTTTTTTAAAGAATAGAAAAAAATTTCTCTCGTGGCGAACCCGGAATAGCGAAAAACGCGGGTTCGAATCCCGCATGTATATTTTATTATGTATATTAATATTCTTCTTTTTTTTTTAGAGTCCCACCCAATGAAAGACCGTTGTGATTTTACGCAAGTAATTTGTTTCCTAAGATACATACCTATGTTATTCTTTAATATTTTGTGAGTGTATTTAAACAACATACATTTATGCAATATCTAAATTGTCAACACGAGGAAGGAAATGCCGAATCACAATCAGCGATCTTTCGCATTTTTTAAAACATTGTATATTATACAATAATATAGGCATTCAGTCCCTACTTTACAATAAGAAAATAAAATGATGCATTATAATAATTGCGGATATCGATTAAATACCAAACGTATTGTTTCATATGTAGATAGATTTTAATATTATTTTTAAGGATTTACGATTTTTGTCAATATCCTATGTAATGTAAATTTAAATTAATAGTAATAGAAAGAGGTCACAATTATACCGAATGTATTGCAGATCCAAAAAAAAAATAGAATGTTGCTAGGCAAGTTATACTTTGTAAGATTCTAGCCATAGAGTATAGAAACCGGTTTTAATTCAATCAATAATTTATTTATTAAGGCGCAGATAAACACAATCACAGATATAGTATTTTTATTTTAATACTAGCGGTCCGCCCCGGCTTCGCCCGTGGTACATATTTACTTTTTCTCTACATAAAAACTATCCTCGTACTTCAAGAAATATAATAAAAAAAGAATTATCGAAATCGGTTCAGCCGTTCTCGAGTTATGCGCTTACCAACACATTTTGCGATTCATTTTTATATATAAAGAAGATTACTTCAGTTTCATTAAATTTTACGTATCGTTTTGTAATGCATTAATTACAAAATTAATTACAATGCATTAATTATTAAATACGTTTGAAATCAACAAGAATAAATGAGAAATGCAACAAGATTTTTTCATTCAATTTTAATAAAAGATTAGTTGTACTCGGTATATATTACCGTCAGGAACAAAAATTTAGATATCCAATGTGGTAAATTACGCCATTTTGTTTAATCACATACATCTTATTTCACAAAATTGTTCTTAAATTTTCGTTTTAGAAAAGTGATCTTAGATTACTATTATACGTAGTCTTACTATTATTAAATTCGTAAATCATTTTTTAATGGAAACTATTTTTTTCTTTTTGATGTCGCCTTAAGTTATAAAGAATTTCCTAGAACTAGAATGCAGTATTGCACACTCGACTAATGCATACAATTTTATCGCAAATTATATTTTTAAAACCATTTATTTCGTTGATTATGAATGAATATTTTATTATTTGATGAACATACGTTTAACCTGAGAAATAATAAAATTAATTAGGTACCTAGACCGTACTAGCTAAGAAATTACGAATATGGATCTACTTACCTCTATAACTTTTTAGTCTTGCATGTCTTAAAATGGTGCTTTAAAGTAAATAGAAATAATTATTAATCTTTTTAAAAGTTATAGTGTAAGATATTTAGAAAAATAACGTCTTTTCAACAGAGAAGACCCGAGAGACGCACTAGTCGTACGGGAAGATATCAAGGAAACCACACTCGCTGACCTTCCAGAAGGTTCTGTTATTGGTGAGTCAAATATATACAACTAGTTTTTGCCCGCTGCTTCGCTCGCATTCGAATTGTAAAATTTAACCATTCACGAATCCATCTAAAGACATGGAGCGATTTTAATAAAACTTTATTTTCGAGAATTTTTCCTTTGGTTGAATAGTTTTTAGTTTTTACTTAGCTATATTTTTGGTAAACATATATGAATTTTCTGTCTGGAGATAATTAGAAGGCCAGAGAGTGATAATAGGCCAGTCATTCAATTCATTCAATAGAGCGATTTTATACAATTTTAGGTATGTCTCAAATAAAATATTTTTTAATTTAATATTTAAATTACATATTTGTTTTTATTTAAAAGGTACATCATCATTACGTCGAACAGCCCAACTGAAAGGTAGTTACCCTCAATTGAAAGTGATCGACGTTCGAGGGAACCTTAACACGCGGTTAAGGAAACTCGACGATCCTACAACGGAATACAGCGCATTATTGCTTGCACACGCTGGCTTGCAACGGATGGGATGGGGAAATAGAGTTACTAGGGTAAGTTATATTATAGGGGTATTTATGTTTTAAGGGAATTATTTTAATATTAATAATATAGGGGTTTAATAAGGAATAGGGTTTGGATTTCATTAAGCAGGTGTATCTAAAATACAGTAAAAGTTCCTTATTCGCGGGGTATACGTTCCATAAATATGCCGCGAATACAGAAACCGTGAATACGGAATGGTAATTTATATGGGATTATAGGGGATACGTTCCTAGGTGACGATTGAGATTTTTTTCATGACGAAAGTTTCGACTCGAAACTCGTTTCTCATTTTTTTTAGTTGACAATATAAACTAGGAAGAGTGCAGTAGACGTTACTCGAACACAATTTTTGTAACGAATGTGAAAGACGAAACAATAAACACGCAAAGAAGCTTTTACTATAAACGGAACTACATTTAAAAATATACTTTATTTATTGAGTTATAAGGTTGCTTCCATTCTGTTTATTTACATTCTCAAAAACATCAATCGCGGCAAAGGCGGCTTGCGACAAAGGCGGCTTGTGTCAAAGGCCTCAGCGATATCATTTAACAACATAATATGTACTTTAGGCAAACTTGTAATAAGATCTATTTTACTTTCTTATTAGTCCATTTGACAAGGATATTGGGTTAGATACCTATTGGAATAATTTTATTATTATGTATGTACTTATTAAATCCGCGAATAAAAAAATTTTTAGTCGCGAATATAGAAATTGGGTCGCATTTTTTTAATCCGCGAATAGTGAAAACGCGAATAAAGGAAGCGCGAATAAGGAACTTTTACTGTACTAACAGGATTATTGATGTATTACAATACTAAAACAAAATTTTATGTACGGATAATTCTCATTTTCATTATTTAGTACATTTTATATTTTATATATATGGTAAAGTAAAGATTCTTATTTAGATATTGTAGATTCGATAGACCTTTTTTTACTAAATATAGCAAGTTACGACGTTACTTTGCCATCTAGAAAAGTACTATTACGTCTATGAATAATTTAGTACAAAAAAAATGCTTCTCTATATGTAAATACATATAATATGTTTCAACCACACCCAAAAAACAATATCTTTATCAGTCTACATGCAAATTATAAACACACGCATAAAATATCGTCTTGACAATGAAAATCTTTGTTCCGATTCAATAACAAGGACTAAATTAATATTCGTAAATTGCAATGTGATTAATTGCCAATCGAATTATTAAAAACTAAACTAGAACACCGGTCAAGGTTGGTTTAGGAAGTAATTATGAATTGTGAATAATTACTGTTCTGTGAAAATATTTTTACGCTATTGTTTTTTTTTTACATGATTGCTATGTATGTGTCTATTTACTGCTATGTTTTTCAGGTTTCATGATTTGAAATGTAACATTAATTCTATACATGCTTTTTGTATCATGAACAACTGTTTGTCAAAATCTAAAATCTAAATAACTATATAAAAAAAATAAAGTCATTTTTCTTTATCCATAAGAAGATTTAACAAGATCTTGATTATTTACAAGCTTCCATGAGTCTTCATCGCCCTATTTTTCTACCTACCTTTCGGATATTATATGGTGTCAAATTTATTAAGAACAATACAAACAAAAATATTACAAATCTCTCTCTCGTTCGATTTCAATTGTTTAAGCATGTTTCAAATCCATTTTCAAAGTTTTTCTCTATAAATAGCATTTTCACATAATTATACTAAAGAATATATTATTTTAGGTGTTGCCATGTTCAGAAATGATGTACGCAGTGGGCCAAGGGGCTTTGGCGGTAGAATGTAGAGCGGATAACGAAGAGATTCTAGAAATGTTGGCACCTTACAACCACGTGGAAACGTATTGCAGAGTCTTGGCTGAGAGGAGCTTTTTGAAGACTTTAGGTTGGTATTGCCATGCGAAAAAAAAATTTCGTGCATTTATTATATGAAAGTTGTTCATACTGAAAGTTCTTTTTCATTCAAAAAACAGAATTTTTTCTAGTAGTGGTGATCAAAATACATTATCTAATTGATTTAGTTTTCTAATCACTACGCGGAAAAAATATACATTTAAAACCAATCAGATAAATTCCCTTTAACCCATTGAGCCCCGAACCGCCCGATCGGTCCACGACACAATAGATTTTCTATTGTGTCTGTGATTCCGGGGCCTGAGTTTTACAGACAACAATTTTACAGTAGTGTTAAAATATAGTAATATTATCTATATTCTATATAGTAAACACGTTCTTAAACTTTATTATTATATTTTTATAATTTACTTTATTATAATTTACAGGTGGCGGTTGCAGCGCCCCTGTAGGAGTTTCGACCAAACTAAAAAAACTAGACACGAATTTCTCTCTAACCATATCTGGAGGTGTCTGGAGTTTAACCGGAGACACAAGGATCGATCACACGCTCGAACAAACATTCGAACAAATCAAGAAAACACAGAAACACAAACTAAGCCCCACAGAAGATGAACCCAAAAAGAAAATCAAAGTAGACGAAACTAGAACGGATAAAAACTACAATCCCTTAGAAGAAATGGACAAAATGATAAAGGAAAGGCGGGGAAATTTAAGCTGTGTTGATACCAGGACTCCAGAAGAAATTAAAGCACTATCGGAAACTATATTTTGTGGTTTGACAGAAAATAAAAGTATTCCGCTTGACGTTATTCAGAAATGTGATAGTTTAGGTCGAGATCTGGCAAATGAATTGATATCGAAAGGCGCTTTAGAGGTTATGAAGGTATCTCAAGATATAATAAGAAGTTCTGTGCAATCTTGATGTTTTGACGCAGTTTTTTATATTTTATTTGATTTTAAGTTTTGCTCACATAGGAAAATTAAATTTTTTGTAATTGATATTCGGTAGTAAAAGCTCTGGCAATATGAAATTAAAATGTATGCTTTCTAAACAAATTTGCAATATTTATGTTGAGCACACAAAGAAAAATGTACAAATTTTTAGTAAATTTTTGGTGTCGGTTATAAAGAATGTTTACAAGAAAATATTATTTATTTTTAAGTAATATATTTCGTTGAATCTTTAACAACTAAGCGACGAGATCAGAGAACATTTTCCTTACCAGTCCATATTTTAAAATTAGGTGATAAAAAATTACATTCCTTTTTGTCCTTTTTGTCAACAGGTTTTTGACAAAATTATAATTTCGAATGCGCATTCATTTTTATAATTTATACTTTACTAGCTTACCGCCCGCGGCTTGGCCCGCTTTGTCTAAAACCTAATAAATGACTATATACTATATACTAAAACCTTCCTCTTGAATCACTCTATCTATTAAAAAAACCGCATCAAAATCCGTTGCGTAGTTTTAAAGATTTAAGCATACAAAGGGACATAGGGACAGAGAAAGCGACTTTGTTTTATACTATGTAGTGATATAATAATGTGCTCAATTTCGGGATTCCCGCTACAAGTCCCTTCTATGAATTTGGTTTAAATTTTATGTTAATTTCACTATTTATGAATTTTTCCAATTTATAATTTCACAGTGCACAAAGTCAAATGTGATTTTTTTACTAGTCTTTCAAGTGCAATTTCATCATACTATACGTGTATGTGTCTTTTTATACATATTTTGTATTAAATGGTATACATATTATGTTTCCCATATAAGTATGGGACCCATGTAATATGACTGTTTGTTACTTTTTAGTTTTTACCCTAATTTTTTTATCTGGTGCTAAATAATGTATAAAATCGACAAACCGACAAATAATTTACTTATATATATATAGTGTTCATTTCATAAAGGTGCAAGGGGAATGGTTTTTGGGTTACAATATAATTAATTTCAATTATTATATTATGTTCTTGTTAACCCTTCTTTTCCAAATGAAATAATGTCATCAATTTTTGTGACAAGCTATAAGTTTTCGCCAGTTTTCTTTATTTCAATAACTTTTTTCTTTAATCTCTGAAGATTTGAACTCAGTCCTAAACATCCATGTAAAATATTAGGAAAAATATACGTATTGTATCTAAACACGTACTTTACGTAAGTTTATTCACAAGGGTGATATTAAAATTTAATAATTAAAAAGTTTGTGAAGAAAAAATACTTGAAAATTGTCATAATATTTAATATTGATATTTATTTTTGCAACATAAATTTATATCAAATATTGTTTTTCAGTTTTATATTTTAAACAACATTTAATATATTATTATGTTACTTTTTCGTTGAAAAGTTCTTGATGTGTTAGAAATTGTATTTCAAAGCATTGTTTTAACTTCATTGCTATGACGAGAGCTGAGTATTGGAGCTCTCTTATGACATTAGACGATCTTTATGCATGACAAACATACAATTTTTTTTGTAAAAAATTTATATAAGTAATATGTATTAAGAGGTCATGCCGCATGACTCATGCGTCATGCATTTGAACATATATAATATGTCTTAAGATCATCTAGGTTACTAAGACCTAACGAAAATGCAGACAACCACCAATTTGTAAATATTGTTATTAGTATAGTTAATGTTATTGCGGAATTGTTTTGTAAATATATGTAGATAGGTAGGTACTTATTAATAATCGGACATTATAATCACGTACTTATTGTTATTGTTGATTTTGGGATATTTTATGAATAAATGGTGAAACTGGGTACAATTATATAGTTTTATTTGTGAATAAGCAATCCCCGATATAATATCATAGTAATTTACAAATATTAAGATAGCTAGCTAGCCCTTATTCCCAGCTTCGCGGTCTTAGCGAATGATAGTCTAGATATGTCTTAGCCTATAGCCTTCCTCGATAAATGGGCTATCTAATACCGAAATAATTTATATTTTTGGTTTTATGGCATTCAAATGCTTTATAAATATAACCGAATCTTTATAAATTTATACCGAAATAATTTTTCAAATCGGGCTAGTAGTTCCTCAGATTAGTGCGTTCAAACAAACAAACGAACTATTCAGCTTTATAATATTAGTAGGTATTATATTATACTTACGAAAAAACACAAATCTTTTTATGATATAAGTAGAGTAGCTATTCCTCCTCACCACCAAAGATGTGCGTCGAAAGTATTATAAACAAAATACTTAAATAAATAAATAGACGATTCGTAGTTAGGGATGTGTTTATAACCAATCCTATCGCTTGCGCTTCATTTACCGAGCCTCGCTCAGCACAGCTATTATGGTGGAAACGGCTCAGCAGTGCTAGGTTTTTTGCGCATACAAAACAAGTGAGGTATGTTTAGGGTCAATGTGGGTAATTGTGAACAGGGTTGAATGAAAACAACTCCACTTACACTTTTAATACCAATAATTCTGACTCTACTTATACAATATATAGTTAGTTAGATTAGTTAGTTATCTATACTAATATTATAAAGAGGAAAGGTTTGTATGTATGTTTGGTTTTCACGCATAAACTACTGGACCGATTTTGATGAAATTTGGCACAGATAATCTTTAGACCCTGAGAAAGAACATAGGCTACCTTTTATTGCGAAATATGTACCACGGGCGAAGCCGAGGCGGACCGCTAGTAATATAATATAGAAATATTATTTCATTTTATACGATACAATTATGGTTTTTCAAACGTTTGGAAATTCATCTGATTTGACTGATTATAGAAAAAAAATATTGTTGTTTACAATCATCCCTGTTCACAATTACCTACCCACCCTAAGTTCTATAATTTTGAGTAATATCATGGAAGAATATAATTTAATATGTAGACTAAGTATGTAGATTGTAGAAGACATTTCAAAGCATTCTCGCACCGCACATTTTCTTCGCACATTATACTTTGTGGAAAAGCACTCTACGTGTTTTCGTCACATCGATCGTGATCGTTAACCAATGAAATAAATCGGTAGATAAAGGTAGTGAGTCAAATACTTTTTCATCATTCAATTTTATTTGCGAGTGCTGTTGTTGGTGGATTAGAAAGACAGAATCTATCTCGCACCAAGCATGCGGTCGCTAATCCAATTCAGCCATTACTTTGGAATGGAATATTACCACTAATTAGTAATTAGCATTACAACAGTCAACATTTAAAAGCTATTCTAATGAAAGGATTCGCAAAATGTCTTTTTACCTTTTTGGTAAAAAAATTGTCTACCCTCCCATTTTACAGTTAACAGTCTATACAATAGTTTTTGCCCAAATGCACCAAACGTTAAGTTTTAGTTTATAGTTAAATTCTATCAAAGATGATGTTACAAAATAATATTAAATAAAACAACAATTATTACAATACTTTTATTTCACAATAAAATCTCAATCAAAACTCAAGCATTCTTAACCAGTTGTGAACACAAATTCCTAAATAACACTAACAATACCTACATTATCGTTGAACTCTCATTAAAAACGCGCGAAGATTTAAACATGGCGGTAATTTCAAGTACACGTTCACAGCCTCTGTACTCGAGTTGAAAATAAAGAAACGTGACAACAATAAAATAATTAAACGAAGCATGAAAATAAAAATAGAATTGAAATAACAATTTCGAAAAATCGAAACGTCATTACCATATTCAAAACTGACTTAATTAAAAAAAAAAACAATAGACAAGATTTGACAGCCAGGAACAATTATGCACAGATAAATAATAACATCGAAAAAGGGTACAGATAGCGAAAGAATTGATAGGCCATAAACTAAAAACAATTTTATTATTTATTTATTCGACGTCTTCCTCCTGTAGCGCGCCGCCGCTGGCCCGCATCGACGCGCGGAGACGCTCTGATACTTCGGGCAACTTCTTGAGCAGCAGGTGGAAGATTGGCGCCGGCATTGTTTGTTGGAGTACCTGCAATTTACATTTTTAAAGAATATTGTATTTTATTGAAGTGAAACTTCTTTATCGGGCTTGGAAAAAAATTTAGTGTAACATTTTTTCGTTACGCGCCATCTTTTTCTTATCCCTACCACGCGTGATTCGACGTATTTCTGTCAAGTTGCTTAAACATAGTAGATATTTTTTGAAAAATAAAGTCATAAAAAAGTTTCACTTCATACGTGTGTACACCAGTACAAGCACACATTTTTTTTTATGTTATGTCTGTCTATTATCACCTAATTTTTGTAGTGAAACTTTTTTAGGCGCATTGATAGTAAAATTTCATGGTCGCATCATGGCAATACCGTCACGTTATGGAATAAGGCGACGATTTTGGTATCTTTGAATCTTGCCAAAGAAGTTTCACTTCTGACACGTGTTCTCGGCACACACTCTCTTTTTTCAATACGAACGCAATTGTATATACCCCAAAGTAACAATCTGATAAATAGATTGTGAAAATTAAGCCCGCTGTGAAAATTTAAATTGCTGTATTTGTAAATAAATTATTAAATAGTATTTAATAATATTTAAAAAACGTAATTTCATTAAAATCCATCTTAAAAATTTGATTATATAAATTTAAATTAGTATGCTGCTAATGTAGTAATTTGTTGCTACAACTCAGTAATTTGTCCCATATCCTAAACTCATATATACCTTATCAGAACTATAAGCTCATCTCTTTTATCTAAACTTATCAAATATCTTATTATTGACTGACCGGTTGGCTTGGTTGGTAGTGGCCTTGCCTTCCAAGCCAGAAGTCGGGGGTTTGATTCCCACCCGGGGCAAATATTTGTGTGATGAATGTAATGTTTGCTCCGTGTCTGGGTGTTAATTATCTATTTAAGTATTTATTTAAAATTATATATGTACGTTTATCAGCCATCTGGTTTCCATAACATAAAGCGAAAGCACAGAATAGATAATAGTAGCTAAACGCTACAGAACGGACACTCCGCCTAAAAATGGTCCGCATTTTTCTGCAAGGACGATACGCAATGAAGATTGACAAACATTAATCAAATTGACTTAAAGTAATTTTATTGTTTTGGATTTGTGATTATCGTTTTTCGTAGAAAATGTTTAGATATTGTGCTGTTTACGGATGTATTTAATCAGAAAAACGCGAAATTTTTTTTACGCTAGTCAAAAATGTGCCAACCATAAAGCGTTAACACACACATTTGCAGTCTCTACAGTGTGACTGTCAAAACGATAATTTTGTACGGAGTGTGCGGGATGTGCCGTCAGTCTCAACTGCTTGATGCGGTCCGTGTACGTCCTATTATCTACACATATCAAATAACATATATAAGTATAAACTCACGCTAAGCAACTGTTGCGTCTGTCCGCACACAGCTACGGCTTGGCCGAGATGCTCTACACCCGCTTCCAGGTCACCAGCTGCCAACAACTCTTCACCAAGTTGGATCTGAAAACATTTTTATGTCATAACTTTATATGTAGAACATTGGTTCACGTTATATCATTATTTTATAGTTAAAACACATTTACAAAGAAAGAAACATTTATCAGCATAAACATAACATAAAAAAAATCGATTTACATTTGCCAAACAACATTTAAAAATAAAAAAAATTGACTAATGAAAGGAAACTTATTTATAACCTACTTTAAAATAAACTGTATTACAATTATTTACAACATGAATTCCATATTTGGAGCATTATGAGAGTCAGAATCAGCAAAAATGTTACGTATCATTACTGTCACTTACAATTAAGTAATTAACTGAAGTTATTTATATGTTTGTACATATAAATATAAATCTTATCACTAGTTTCTGCCCGCGGCTTCGCCCGCGTTTTCAAAGCAAAACCCACTTAGTTCCTGTTCCTGTTGGATTTCTGGGATACAAAGAGGCCTATGTCTTATTCTGGATCTTCAGCTACCTACATAGCAAATTATATTGATATTGATTCCGTGGTATTTGCGTGAAAGAGTAACAAACATCCACCCTCACAAACTTTCGCATTTATAATATTAGTAGGATTTAATCTAAAATCAATAGTATTATAATACCTGTTGTAAGAAGAAACGTTGCATGGCTTCATGATCGTTTGTGTCTGGTAGCGGGCCGCCCATTGTGCGCGATCGTGACGCATTTTGTTGTGCTTTTTGTCTGCCTGTAATATTTTAATTAGTTTATAATTAAATTATCAATGATGGATATTCATATTCTTTCTAAAATAATGCTTATTGCATTAAATTATGAAGTCAAAATGGTACATAATATACTTATTTCAAGGATACATGAAAAATATATATTTGAATAGCTTGCATGATCAACAAAAAATAATAATAAATAATTAATTATTTGATGTATTTCACACATGACTCTCAACTATAAAATCATATCATAAAATCACTGTCTTGAAATATAAAAGAAAGAGAAACAAACACTTTCACACATATATTAGTGATGATAAAATGCTTAAGTATAAAAAAAGGTAAAACTTGAATGCCTTCTTGGCTGCAAAATAAATATATGTAACTTGCCAGAGCTATAACCATGTTGTTGCCTATGATTTGTGAGCAATTAAAAAAAAGAAAATGTTATTTAATGACGCCGCGGCCGGCAAGAAATATGTGCATTCTATCGTTATTTATGTGTGCATTCAGATGTGTAAATATCACTTTCTATGTTTCTAATTGTTTATAGTCAGAATTATTGAGAGATGCTTTATTTATATTAATGTATATATTTTTATAACATCACCATTTGCTTGAACGGTGAGGAAACCGACATGTCCAAGAATCAAAAAGTACAGACATGTCAAGAATCAAAAACTTCAATGACATGTGACATCCATGTAACATATAACCCGCACTTGTCCATCATAGTGGATTATGGCCTGATCGAAGGCCCGTGTTGAAGCAGTGGGAACATAATAGGCTGATGATGATGATATATAGATGATTTTCCTAATGACAGTTCCAAATTCTGCCTTTTTCTTAAATCTTTTCATAGTTTCTTACTTTATTTACAGATGATATTTCTAATCACTTTAGGAATTATTCAAGACAAGCGGTCTGCCCCGGCTTCGCCCGTGGTACATATTTCGCAATAAAAGGTAGTCTATGTTCTTTCTCAGGGTCTATAGATTTTCTGTGCCAAATTTCATCAAAATTGGTTAAGAGGTTTATGCGTGAAAACAATACATACATACATAATTACAAACTTTTCCTCTTTATAATATTAGTATAGATAGTATAGATTAATTATTTTAACCTTTATATTTACTTCTTGGTACATGTTTTTATAATGAATAATTATCAAATATTTAATACATATTGCTGTATAACTGTGTTTGGAATGTTATGAAATTATTTTTATTTCTATGATGAAATGTTGTGTATTATGGGTAGGTCTGAATCAACCAGCATTTATTTTGTTACCCCTAACGTTCACCAGACCAGCTAGTATAACTATAAATGCTTAATTATTACATACATCTAAATACAGGCATTTATTTTTAATACTACCTCAGAAATTTACACTCTATTTTGCATATGGCTACAAATGCATGTTGAAAAAAGCTGTTTAATAATTAATTAATAGTAACTAGGAGACACACAACCAATATCTAAATACATACATATTATATTTAGATAAGTCCATTAGTCCAAAACTCCAAAGAATACTAATTTGTGAATATTATTATAAAATGTTATTACTTTAAATTTTGTCTACTTCATTTGCTCATACATTACTGCAAGTATAAAGGGTAAACGTAGCTGGTGTCTGGTAAAACAATATTGAGAATTTAAACCACAGTTTAAACTAAAAAACGTGACATTGTTACGTACCGAAAAATTTTTAGGTTGTTATTATACAACAGCTGATAATATATTACTTGTAAAGCGCCGGAAAATTAGTGCACAACGTTCATTTTAAGAGTGAGTTAAAATAAACTTTAAATATAAAACTTACGTTCTCTCAATTTCTTTTTGTAAAGCGGATCCTTTCTGCGTTGCTGATCAAAATACACACAATACCCTAAGAAAAGAGTTCCGGCTAGGCCAACTGCAATTCCAAGAGTTGTGCGTGTTAGTTCCATTTCAAAATATGTTTTGTAGCAATAGATTCATATAAATAATCGAATTCCACGTCTTTTTAGTTACAAAATTTAATGTCCGCCATTTACTGAAGAGAAAGAATGAATGTTGGTATCCCTGTTTTTCACTATTGTTATGATTTTTTGGATACGTTCTATATATGCATTTATGTAATTATTTGAATAATTACTTAATAAATTCATGTAACTGAATTTCCTATTTTTATTTAATGCAGAGTAATATAATTTTATAAGGACAGATTAATGTGTTTAAATGAGAATTTATGTAAAATTAACAATATTTTATTTTATCTATGATGCCTTGAACATGTGGTGGAAAATAAATAAATTGCCATGTATAAAAAATATCGAATGTACACATGATTGAAATAGGAGATTTATCTTCCTTTTAAATAAATCCCTTTAATATTTATATATGCCGTTCGATCCCTGTAAGAAATACGCCTGTGAGATCCAGAGATGCCTTGTTGGTGAGTCAATTTAATATATTTTTAATTATGAAATCGCTTGCCGACTTCCGACATAATGTAGTCGCCATCTTTACTTCTATCCTTCAGTCGGCTCTAGATTTGCGGGCGTTTCATCGCCGTTTTTCAATGTTTTGCTCAATTATATCACAATTGTTCCTTTCAAAATATACATAAAAAGTTCGTGAAGTGTTGCGTAATAGTTTGGTGTGAAAATGAGTTTTTTCGGATTCGGACAGACAGCGGATATCGAAATTGTATTCGATGATGCGGACAAACGTAAAGTTGCTGAGGTAAAAACGGATGATGGAAAAAAGGAAAAGCTTCTGCTTTATTATGATGGTGAAACTGTTTCTGGACGCGTAAATGTGACGTTGAGAAAGCCTGGGTCGAAATTAGAGCATCAAGGTATAAAAGTCGAGCTTATCGGACAAATCGAATTGTTTTATGATAGAGGTAATCATCACGAATTTATATCCTTGGTGAAGGAACTAGCCCGTCCCGGTGACCTTTTACAACACACCTCGTATCCCTTCGAATTCGCTAACGTGGAAAAACCTTACGAAGTGTACACGGGTGCGAACGTTAGACTCAGGTATTTTTTGCGAGCCACAATCGTTAGACGACTTACAGATATTGTAAAAGAAGTTGATATAGCTGTACACACACTATGCAGCTATCCCGATGTTCTAAATTCCATAAAAATGGAAGTAGGCATAGAAGATTGCCTCCACATAGAGTTTGAATACAACAAATCAAAATACCACTTGAAAGACGTAATTGTGGGTAAAATATATTTCCTACTGGTCAGAATAAAAATAAAACACATGGAAATATCAATAATTAAACGAGAAACCACCGGTTCTGGGCCTAATACATTTACAGAAAATGAGACTGTTGCTAAATACGAAATCATGGATGGTGCTCCGGTAAGAGGGGAGAGTATTCCGATTCGAGTGTTTCTAGCTGGTTATGACTTGACACCCACTATGAGGGACATAAATAATAAATTCTCTGTAAGATACTATTTAAACCTTGTGCTAATGGATACTGAAGACCGCCGTTACTTCAAACAGCAAGAGGTTACGTTGTGGAGAAAAAGTGACAAGTCCCGATTGCCATTACATAATCCCCATCACCCACAAACGCAAACACTGGCAAATCCTCACCCTCAAAGGCAGCTTAGTGCATCAAGTGAAGAAAATTCTATAAGAACTGCGTCTCCTAATGCTCCAGAAAATTTACAAAGGTCTATTTCGCCACCCATGCCTACAGAAAAACAAAATGGACCTGCACAAATGGAAAAGGAAGAACCAGATCTATTACCAAACAAATTATCCAATACACATATTGAAAATCCATCGGAACTTCCTAAAACTAATGAAATATCTCAGCCTGTTAATGAACCTGAAATTGAAACGTTGGA
>CAJQZN010044033.1:0-14371 GCA_907164685.1 Colias eurytheme | reverse complement strand
CCTGGAGCCGAGAGTGTTCGCGCCGGTGACAGATCGAGCTGATAGGAGCAGTGAGTGGATTTAATAGATACCTAGATACAAATAGATTTGAAAATTGCAAGAATGAATTCTGAAAACACACACTCTGAACTAAGTTAGAAAATTTCTTAGGTCATGTTAATAAATAATAATGTTGCTAGTAATTTTTTAAATCAGTTCAGTAGGTACTAAGGTTCAATAGTTTAATCTAGCAATGACCAAGTCGTGACAAACAGGTAAAATAAAATATTTTCTCTCTACGTCGGTAGTTATTTAATTCGTATGGATAACTCAAAAAACTATCAAGTTCACCACGAATGCAATATGATATGGGCTAGTGAAGCCTGTAAGTGTTTCAGAAATTTCCTAATCGCCTTAAAAACGAGCTACATTAGATGTCTAATCCTGCACATTAAACACAATGTTCTTACAACTATATAAATTTTGACATAGGTGTGTTGACATACCTGTGTTCTGTGTTTTTTATTGATAACCATTAACCATGTTTTAAGATGTTTTGAATATCGTTATCTCAGTTTGTTTTAATCTTTAATAATAGGTATAAGATTTAAGGATAAGTCGAAGAAGGGCAATTCACTTAAGTGTTAATTCCAATACTAATACAGCTCATGAACATTGTTTTATTATATTTTTTGTTCTGCTAATTATAAATTATATTGTTTCAGGTAAATAATATGGAACAGCGTCGTCGGAGCACTCCACTCGGTAAAAGAAGTTGGATATTCAGATACCCTAAAGTTTTTCAATTTACTTTCACTGGACTCTTTCTCGGCATTTTCTTTTCTAAGCCGTTATACGATATTTTCTTAAGGGAAAGTGAACCGATAGATACCAGCGAGCCGCCAACAACATACACCCGCAAACGAAATATTGAATAATGGAAGCTGTGTCCAAGGCAAAGGAACGATTCGCTAAATATCCTTTAATTTACGCGAAATGCTCCAAACAGGGAGCACTCTACGCTCGCTGTGTTTTACTCAGGGAAGATTCAGTTAAAAAAGACGATTGTGCAAAAGAATTTCAAGAATTCAAAACCTGTTTGCAAAGTGCCGCGAAGAGTTTAAAAACGCGAATATAAAATGAAGCGCGTCTTGAATTTGCCGTTTCATTTTCATGCTACCATCGCGTTTCTAATTCGCATTATTTTTGTGTATTACGCCACCTACCACGATCAACATTATGACGTTCCGTACACGGACATAGACTATAGAGTTTTTACAGATGCCGCGAAACACGTTTACAAAGGGGACTCTCCCTACAAACGACACACCTACAGATACAGTCCGATAATTGCGTTCCTTTTGACGCCAAATGTATTTCTTAACGTTAATTTTGGGAAGATTTTATTTTGTGTTTTTGATTTACTATGTTCTTACGCCATAAAGAAGCTAATTGAGAGACAATTAGTTGGTAAAATCAATGGATCTACTATTGCTACCTATTGTTCTTTAGTTTGGTTATATAATCCGATGAGTATAGCTATTTCAACCAGAGGGAATGCAGATTCAATGCCTTGTTTTATTATAATTCTTTCGCTCTTGTTTTTACAAACTGACGTTGTTGTAGGATACAGGAAATATATTCTTAGTGGTATATTTTTAGGATTGTCCATACATTTACGGTTATATCCAATTGCGTTCACATTTCCCATGTATTTATCTCTTGGATCATATAAAATAAATCGTAACACTGTTTTAAAAGATGGTATTATACAGCTAATACCGAATAAAAAACAACTTCTGTTATCATTTAGTTGTATAATATCGTTTATTGCTCTCACGGGTGCAATGTATTTGTTATATGGTTACGAATTCTTATTCGAAACGTACATATATCATCTCTTTAGAAAGGACACGCGGCATAACTTTTCAGTTCTATTTTATTACTCTTATTTAACAGGCGGACAATTGTCCATAGATTTAGTTAAAACGTTGACCCAAATTTCGGAGTGTGTTATTTTGTTTGTAATTAGCTTAGCTTTTGGCACAGATAAACAAACGCTGCCGTTTGCTTTGTTTTGTCAATCTTTTGTCCTAGTGGCGTATAACAGCGTTATGACGTCACAATATTTTATATGGTTTTTGTCTCTTTTACCATTGGTTGTGCACGATTTACGGATGAAACCAAAAGCAGCGCTTTTTTTAACAATCCTATGGGTGCTTCCACAAGCAAAGTGGTTATATTATGCATATTTACTCGAGTTTAAAAGCCAGGAAATATTCTTTTACATATGGACAAGTGGCATTTTCTTTTTCGCTGAAAATATCTATGTTTTGAGCAAACTTGTCAAGAGTTATAGCCCTAGTTATGGTTTCGGCCAGATCAGTGATACTGAAATTAAAAATAAGTAGTGTACATAAGGTTGTAGATATTAGATACTTTTGAAATGAAATAAAAATAAAAAACATGTTCCTTTTTGTTTTATTTACTAACTAACAATGAGACTAAAATAAAAACAAATGCATTCAAACTGCAAACAATTTCAAGTAGTGACCACATAAATAAAATAGAGTATATTTTGTCCTTTTGGTGTATATTTTTGCGCACATAAATGCCATAAAACGTTATTTTGTACTCTCTCCAAGTTTGGATACCAACTAAAATCAATAATTTAAATTTATATAATTGTAGTAAATTGAAACCTATCTGACAATTGTGTAAAAAATTATAAATTATTCAGTTTCAACAAACATGTATACTAACGTTATTGCAATACAAAAAATAACAGCATTTCCCAAAATACACTCAACCCTTTTCATTATGGCAACACTAAACTAACTGTCATCCAGCAAATGTCAAAGTTATTGTCTATGGTAACAATTTACTGCAATGGTCACTACTATTTCTTTTCCTGGAGGTTGATTTTCGTTAAATCTTCAGATTCGCCTTGAGACATGCTGGACAGCTTCTTGCCAATGCGTTCATGAACATCTAGATATTTGGCGACGCAACGATCTAGGCAAACTGATTCGCCTTTGCCTGAAATATTAAACATATATGCTATAGATGATATACATGGTCCAAATTTTAACATTTTTACTATTCCATTAACAGGAGGAACTTTATTATAGGTTTGGAAAAATATACTGTCTCATATAATTTTTAATTATGCTTTAGCTTAATAGCTATTATGGGCAATAATGCCCTTTAGTTACAAAAGTATTATAGTGAAAAATAAGTTTTATATTATTTCAAGTAAGTATGTTTATATTTTATTTTCAATAGAAAAAATTTTTTAGTTAAAAATTTATATTTGTCTGTAAGATTTTAATGAAATTGTATATATGATCAGTTATTATCACAGAACAGTAAAGTAGATAGAAGTGTGATGTGGGCGTGGCCCACGTGTCACTTGTAAGGTAAGATCACCTAACTTGCTCTCAGTTGTGCGCAGAAAAATATTCGAGTCGGTTGTCAGCTGTCAAACCTTTTTTCCATATTTATTCATTAATTAGGACGTGTTGTTCGGTATTAGAGTGCAAAAATGATAGCAGACGAAATAATATCAGCAATGAAGGCATTTCATACCATCGGTAAGTCTTATTTTTATTTATTTTACATATAATATTTTATGTTATAACTTCGCTTGTAATTTGTCAAAATTGTATACAAATATCTAGTCAAAATGAACCTTAATCCGTAAGAAATTAGTACTATTATAGATTGAACAGCAAACAAGACTTTCTGGAATATTATTGCAATAAACAAACGAATGTCGCTTTAGTGATGCTTGTGGCGCATATCGACAGTATTGATACTTTAGAAAAGACAAACATTATAAATATTAAATTTTATTTTATTTTTCCTTAGATTTCATTTGTCCAATTTATTTATAGATTTCCCAAAGAGGCTTATTTAAAAGAGAAATGGATAAATGCAACGTGACGAGTTAACTGGATGCCGAACAGCACTAAGCAGTCTAACAAAGGCCACCGATACAGCAAACCTACTTCAGTTCCAAGATTTAAAATAATGCATATTTTCTGTTTGTATTTTGTAAATATAGATTAATACTATTATATTCCGTTTTTTATTTAATAATAATAATATAAAAAGACGTACTTAGTAGTAATAAACATACTCCAAAATGTGACACATTATACTATACTCGTATAATAGAAAGAAAAAAAAATACACAAAAAATATTTATTTGTGAATTATCGATATCTCGATATAACAAGGCTGACATCCCTCAGGGCATAGCATCAGATAAATATCAAGTTAATGTCATTAATGTTGAGTGACACAAATTTCAACCTTATCTCTATGTGTTGAGGTTCAAAGTTATATCTATCGAAAACTAACGCCCTCTGTTGTGGAGTAGCTGAATGTTTTCGAATTTGGAATTTCTGTGCAATGAGAAACAAAACAGCTAATATACCTAGGGATGTTATACTAAAATAAACCGTAACATGGTGCGTTAGGGTACATATTGAAATGCTGAATTTATAACCTAAGTCAGTTTTAACTCAAATTAAGCTGTCCAATCAAAGGCATAGATTACTTGTAGTGTACTGTATAACAATCGGTTTAAATGTGTGGGTTTGGCGACACTGGTTTTCATAGTAATTATGACATTATAGCACTTCTATTTGTTTTTAATGTTCTGTGGTTATTATCTAAGATCTCATCATTGAACTTTTATATGCTCTTACTACTTACTTACTTACTTACTAGGAAGTTTGAGAAACTAATAATATGCCTACTATTAATACTATCTTACCTAATTCAGGTTCGAAATACTTCACAGGTATGCATTTGCGGTGGCAAGCCCCGACAAGACGGTTGTACATATCGGACATCATCTCAATCTCCAATTCCTGCACTAACTGCAGTTTTGCAGGGTCTAGCAATGGTGCGGCCATTTTGATGAATGTATTAAGACGTTACCTTAGAAATTACCTGTAGAATTTAAGTTATATAAGGCTATGTATGTCTCAAGTTATGATAATTTTTATAGTATCCTTATAAGAATTCAATTTAATAGGAAGTAAACAAAAATATTTAATGGATGTATTAGGAATCAATAAAATTTAACATGAAATAGAATTATTTATTAAGAAAGAAGTAGAAAACTACATATTGAACAATTTTTTATTGAAAATGTTATGTAAAATGCACTAATATAACTTACTTTTTACAATTTGCGATATACGTCTGGATATTCTCCTTCGTTAGATTTTTTCATGCGTTCACGAGATTTCATATTCTCCAAACGCTTGTCATTGATAGAGCTTTTGGCTAACACGAATAATGACAAACTGAAGGCTGTAATTCCAACCCTAAAAAAGTAATTTCCAGTCATTAAAACTAAAGAATTTTTAATGGTTCGTAAGTTTAAAACATAACCTATAATTTTTTTTAAATTACGGTAAAATAAAGAATAGTGTATATCTCACCACACACAAAAAGGACAAATTTATGGGAATGATTACTGTAATTATTGTGCAAATAATTACCAAGAAAGTGTTATTTTTCCAAATTTTCCAAGCGACATACTATTTTAAACCAAATGACACTTGACAATACTGTTAAAAATTGCCATATTTATGACAAATTTTAAATCTAAAAATTACGTAATTCAATAATTATTGATAATTTATTGTTCTAGCTTTTTAAATAATATACTTATTAAATGTTCGAGTATGTAGCAACATAACAATATCACCATCAAATGAAAACTTTGTTCGTGGAAATAGGTAAAAAAATGTTCTACACAGATAAATCATATGTAACTCTGTGAAATAGAAAGCATAAACAATTAGGTCACAAACAAATTTTTTTTTACAAAATTGACATTGACAATAGAAAAGAATGAACAAGCCACAACAGTCAAAACATAACGTGTACAACAAACGAACCTAAAAGTCTATATAATTTATAATACTTAATTAAATACGTAAACAATATTCATTCTAACATCAAACATGCCGAAAGCAACTAAATTGCATAGCACGGGTAAGCCGAAAAGAATACAAAAATCTACCAAAAATGATGATCAAACATCCCCTGAAGAATCAACGAGGGAATTTCAATTGCAATTGCTGTGGTGCATTCAGCAATTAGAAAGATCTTTAGCAGATAAGAAAGGCAATGAAAAACAATGTAAGTATGATCTTTGTTTTGTTTATTAAAATTTTTTTGGATTGTCCATTACTCCACACACAAAATATGATATGATTATCACTTCTCGTTTATATATGATTTTAGCAATTTAAATTATGAATGATTCATACACAAAATATAAAAGTTTTATATGTTTTATAATTATAATTATTACTAATTGAGATTTTTTTTCAGTGCAAGAAATATGGAAAGTACTCACAGTCTTAAAAAATAATAATCAATCAATAATTAGAAAAAGACAGTTAATGAGGACACACTTAGGTGATTATAGAGCAAAAATGGCCGCAGAAGAAAAGAAGTTGGTCAAAAGTATGTAAGGATCTGTATAAACTCTTTTTTACTATATTTATAAGTCTAGTATTAATTCTCTAGATATAAGATGTTATTTTATACACATATTTTCTGTCATGAATCTGAAATAGCGTAAAGTTAATTCATGGCCAATAGGTTTGCTAACTTTCCGAGTTGTTAAGTATGAAAGTGTAGCGACACCTCGCTCTGAATCACGCAAGCAAAATGTTTTCGCTACAGAGCATATATGCCACTTTCCGACATCATTAATCGGGGCCTTAACGGCTGGCCAGTCGAGTGGACTGGTCGAGGATCTTTCGATGGAGGAATTCCACCTGCCTTCCTCCACAGAAAGCATTATGTTTTTTTTTTAAGTTCCAACCCTCCTCCAACTACCTCATGTACTAAATGATCTCTTGAGAATCAGTTGAATATTATTTAAGATGTGTATTATACAAAAAAAATATTCATATATTAATTTAACTTAATTGTTTTCAGTGACAAGCAAGATAAAAATTGCAGATAGTCCATCACAACCGAAGGCGACATTTATACGAAAGTCTGCATTTCTATCGACCGGAGAAAATGCATTTAAATTCAATTTCAATGTTCCTCAAGAGCCTGAAACTAAGGAAGAAACAGAAGATAGCAAAACTGAGGCGTTAAATAATTTCAATAATACTGAAAAAACTCCAGATGAAAACAAAACTCCAAATGAAAATAAAGAAGAAAACAAAAATAAATGCAAATTTACAATGTCTGGCTCTGGATTTAAGTTTAATTTTGATGTAGATAGCAATTAATTTAGATAATCTTGTAAATAAAGATGATAATTATTTAGTACAAGTAAACTGCCAGTTAACTGTATCCATTTGTAGATTGCTTTCTCTTTCAACATTGCTTATAGCTGCAAGGTTTGACATGCATGACAAAGTTGTAGTTTTATGTATACAAATCTGTGTTTTTGTAAACTTGTAAAGGTCTGCAGGCATGGTTGAAGTATCTCTGCTATTTTTAATTTATAAAAATCACCTTCAATTATCCATACAGGAATAAAATAGTTATGTATAGTGAAAAACTTCTAGCCCGGCCGTAAGTGGACTGCTCGAGCGGTTAACGACTGAGCGACCTACAGACTGCTCGAGCTTGAAGCGGTCGCGACTGCTCGAGCAGTCCGTGTACGGCTGTGAATGTCTATAGTTCACCGCGAGGTCGCGGCTTCAAGCCGTCGGTCTCAACTGCTTGAAGCGGTCCATGTACGGCCGTCCTTAGACACTGCAGTTAGGACAGTGTATATATTGTATAATAGTGCAATAAATTAAAATATTAAATGTATTCATCATCTTATTTAACAAGACTGAAATGAAAACAATGTAAATATGACTGATTTTATTATTGGTGATTTTACAAAAATTATAACTTATTACTTTCAGCAACAAAACTTGGATCTGTGAATATTTCAACACAGTGATTGTAATTTAATTAATAAAGTCTTGTTTTTTATATGGTCTTTTATTTATTTTCCCGATTTATGTATTACAAATTCTTTTATTGATAAGTACCAATATTGAACTTGTTATTTTATTACCTACTAATGATAAGATATTTCTGCAACTTTAAAAGAACCTAGGTATTTAATTAAGTATTTCGTAATAGTAAGGCTAGGCGTCGTCCTAAACAAAATATTAAAAATTTCGTATCAAATTCGTTAAAACATGTTAAAATGAAATCGCCGATTCGACGTGCCCTTATCACAAAGATTCTGGTAATAGAACTCCGCGACAACCGTCATCTCATTTTTCTGTATTTTTTTCGCACAACTGAAACTTTCAAAGAAATTCTTCGAATTCACAACTGACATGCCGACGGGTAGCTCATATTTGCTATAATACGCTCCCCATGTAGCAAGACCAAGCAATCTATTGGTTTTCATATTAATAACAGCGCCACCTTCTACGCCGTGATAGTTGTCGCATTTTTTCTCATCTCTTCGATATTCTTCTAAAGTGCAAGAGTGATAGCAAGGAACATTGAACTGGCCCATTAGATAGCTGAATGTAAAAACTTCTTTACATAGCAGAAATTCGATGTACACTTCCAGTTCGGTTAGACGGAACTCTGTATCGGCTGTTCTGAACTTGTACAAATCCTAAAAAAGATATTCGATTGCATATTGAAGCGAATTTGATTACGAATTACGTACCTGTATTAGGACCTAGACTATTCGTTGTTACGAATAAGTAATAAATGAAATTGGGTAAATCTCTACTTCCTTACTAGCTTCCACTCCAAAACTCCTCGACTGATTTAGATGAAATTGAGTACAAAGATAGTTTGAAACTCTTGAAAGCGTGTAAAAAATCGCTACGGTATTTTCCTTTTACTAGGTACGCGGGCTAGGTTGCGGCCAGAAAGCTAGTTAAGTACCTAATAAAAAGAATCCTTTGATATAATATAGTTAGGTAGGTATAATCTAAAATCTTACTGCATACTGATACACACATAATCATAAATAATAGCTGTTCTATATCCTAATCCCACTTATCCTACAGGAGGCAAATCTAACTAACCAAAAATCATTAAAATCGGTCGGAGGAGGTTTCTTCTACGGAAAGCAGCTTCTGCAGAGAAGAGCGGGAAAAAGCTAGTAGATGATACCACTCTGCGGCATTCATAGTACATTATATGTTTTTTCTACGATGATTTTATCACTAAAAACTTACTTTTTTTAGAGCATATCCCACAACTTTATGCGTATCATTAAAAGTTAATTTTGAGTACCATTTATACGTACTGTCTGTACGATTTATATTGAATAAATCCACCGTATACCAGGTGCCTCTGTAACCTTTATGGACTACAATAAACCCAATATCGTCATATGATTGTTTACTATTATTTGAAGGGGATACAATCGCTTTAGTATTCAGTATTTCGGTGTTGTATATGACTCTTATGTATGGTAAGTGGAGACTGGAATTATGAAGAAATTAAATTTATAAGGGTATATTAGCAGCTATAACTTATAAGTATAAACTATCGCCTCGATACCTTCGAGTGTTTGTTTTGGTAAAAAAAATTGCTTAAAACTTGCTCCCAACAGAGGGGGTTGAGTAAGTTTTAAGTAATTTTTTTTCCTATCTCATCTACTTACACTTATCTGATGGGAGATTTTGAGTTTTTAAAAATGTGTAGGTAATGTTTCTGATATTAAAACACTGATAATAGCTGATAACCATGTCTCATCTACGTGACATGTGGCTATAGAGCCGCCCATTACCCATAAGCACATTATGTAATTTGTAAGTAATTCAAAATCTAATACATAGTTCGTCAAACATATCAATGAGCTCATGAGTTCGATGCTCTGTTGAAAATGCAAATTATTTTCCACAATACCTACTTGCCTTATCAAATACAGCAGGCGAAAATCAACCATATCCTCTACGAATAACGCTGTATATTATTATTGTTGAAACTTGCTCCTCTATAGCTTGTAAACCTTGTTAGAAATGCGCTACAGATCGAAAACTGTTCTATAGCGTTGATAAATCTAATACTCCGTAGAAATCGTACCTATGAATGCATCTATAAGCAGTTATGAATATTTCCGGGTGAATACAAGTAGCGGTACACATGTGAGGTTTCTCAGAATATCGGGAATGTATAACTCTTGCTATCCACGGGTAATCTGATTCAGTTACAGGTATTGCATTCACTTCATAATGTACCAAAGGAGGGAAGACTGAAAATAGGTTTAAATTTAGGAAGATAGGATACATCTTTTATTAGAATTATATTCAAGCAAACTAAGCTGTTAAATATCGCAATGAATAATAATTAGCCATTTTAATTATATCATATTCGTGTGATGTATGCAAAGAATAAAAACTTCACATTCTATAATGCAGTTAGAAAGGAAGCATTTAGAAAAGCCCTTACAAGTTTTTTTTAAGTATACATCTTCTTCTTCGTGGTTATCCCTCCGTTGCCATATAATATCCTCGAAATTATCGTATTCTTCACCAAAACATATGTTTAATATGATAAAGAAATAAAATTTATACATAAACATTTTATTGATTTTACAAAGACTAGGCACTATTGTAATACACTTAAGTTTATTGTCGTTTCGTTTACTGGATATCGTAAAATGTATTTCTATATCGCATTAGCTTTTAGCTACTGTGGAAATATTATAGTGTAATTTATTTGTATGTTCAGTTTTATTAAAAAATAAATGATATCCACTAAGATTACTCCCTTATCATTATACAAATATAACGGCTCCGTACTTTTGTACCCATAGACAACAAAAAACAGATCAACATTACAACATTGCCACACTAAAAAACCTCTAATAAAAATAAAACAACACTTCTTCCAATAAATTTATTTAGAATACACGATAAAATACAATATATAATATGTTAAACAATACAATCGTTAAACAATTTCATATTTATCAGGATGGAAGCTAATTTCTTGCGAATAGTCGACTGGCGTTCCGTCATCGGCTTGAACAACTTTTGTAGTTGTGAGTAAAGCGAGAGATGTGTCCGACACCCAAGACACTGTTAGCGGGAAGAAATCGTTCGGAATCGCTGGTGACACACTGAAAATAACAATTTTAATATATTTTCTAGTTTATAAAATGGAATGTATATTAATATTTAATCAATATTTCAAAAATATTCCTATTGAGAGCAGGCGAAGTTGCGTTAGTCAGCTAGTTTAATAGAAAAAGAGTGTTATAAAATCGTAATTGAAATATTATTTAGTATTTAAAAAAAAATAGGCAACATTACTTGTTAATTTTCATATAAATAAAGAATGAGCTGTTAGAAAATATATCAAATCTTAATTTAATTTATTATAACAGCTTATAATAGTAATACAAAACATTAAACCAGGTTTTAACCTTTTATAATTTTGTTAAGAAACATTTGCATATGGCAACACATCTAGTTTTTAATTTTTTACTCAGGCAATACTTACGTAAACTCCAAAGTGCCAGTTTTCTGTTGTTTATTGATAAGTGGAATGTTCCAGACCAACGTTCGTCCCTTCTGCGTGTAGCTGCCCTCCCATTGGTGGACTACTAGCGAGGTGTTGCCAGATCTGACAAATTAATTAAACAATATACATATTATTATAGTAGAGCCAATTTAATAGGCAACATTTGACGTCTATCAATTTTATCTTCATAGGGTGGTAACCTGCTTAAAAACATCGATTAAAGTGAATTAATCGATACGGACTTGAAACATTTGTCAATCGAACTTGTAACACATGTCAATAATTTATGATAATTTTTATTCCCAAGTAATCAATGCATTCGATTCTAGATGTCAGATTTCGATTTTTAGAGTAACGTCTCTGGTATTTAAAAAGAAAAAAGGTTTATTGACACAAAATTGTAGCGACGTCAGTTCTTTAAATCAGAAATTGTTCATTATGTTTAGAATGGTTTATCAGTAAAATCAAGTCCTAAAATTACTTCCATCGGTCATTATTATTATAAATATGTAATCGTAATTGAAAAAAGTTAAACAAATGTGCAGTTCTAACAAAACGAAATATCATGTTATTCTATGTCGTGGTTACTAGGTTACGTTGTTGAATTTTGTTGAACTGTCAAATGTTGCCTATTAAAATGGCTCTACAATAGGCAATATGATTATTATGTATAATTTTAAACGAATTCTAGTTATTGAAAAAATAAATATAACTTGCAACAGGGAATTGATTATTGAGTTATGTATTCTGTACACTGTTTTTTTTCTAACATTTTATGTTCAATACACTTCTAGATAATAATAATTATATAAGATAACTAGCGGTCCGCCCCGGCTTCGCCCGTGGTACATATTTTCGTTTTCTCTACATAAAAACCATCATCGTACTTCAAGGAATATAATAAAAAAAGAATTATCGAAATCGGTTCAGCCGTTCTCGAGTTATGCGCTTACCAACACATTTTGCGATTCATTTTTATATATAAGATTTGTTTAAATACATTTTATTTTATGTTTGATATGTTTATTTATTTACTAGCTTCCGCCCGCGACTCCGTCCGCGCGGATGTCGGTCTTCGCGTGGATGGTTTATTTCTTCATTTTGAGTAACACTGACAATGACATCTTATAAATATCTATTGGACCCAAATACGGCTAGGCCTATAATAATACGCAACGTGTGTTCGCGGTTCTACAGAACAACGTCTATGAATAAAACTGAAAAATTAAAATTATTTTTTTTCTACGTATTTTTCCAGGATAAAAAGTATCCTATTTTACGCCCAGGATAATTATACCAAGTTTCATCGAAATCGAACCGTTAGTTTTCACGTGATGTCCTCACATACAGACAGACAGACAGACAGACAGACAAAAATTTTTTTAATCACATATTTAGGTTTGGTATCGATCCAGTAACACCCCCTGCTACTTATTTTTTCAATGTTTTCAATGTACAGAATTGACCCTTCTACAGATTTATTATATGTATAGATTTATTATTTATTTATTTATTAATACTTTATTGCTCTTAGAATTATTACAATAAAACTTAACCTAAGAATAAATTACAACAATTGGCGGTCTTATCGCTATGCAGCGATTTCTTACAGACAACCGTACGGAGAGAAATTAAATTAGAGGAAAGGTGAAGGGTAGAGCATGTAAAGTGTGAGCAGTATGTTTATCATATACAGTAAAATCAATTTAATCTATTCGAACTAACTAGCGGTCCGCCCCGGCTTCGCCCGTGGTACATATTTCGCAATAAAAGGTATCCTATGTTCTCTCTCAAGGTCTAAAGATTATCTGTGCCAAATTTCATCAAAATCGGTCCTGTAGTTTATGCGTGAAAACCATACATACATACCTTTCCTCTTTATAATATTAGTATAGATAGTAAAGATATGACGACCTTTATTAATCAATTCGTCCCCCCACACCCCCGTAACAGCTATACTCACGGCATCGGAATGTTGATGTTAACATCTGATAGCGTCAAGTGGTCTTGTTCAAGTTCGTACTCGATGTTGACGTCACATCCACCGTTAGCACCCTCTGATGGCCAGCAGTTTACTGAAAAACAGAAAAATATATATACGGTCGAATTGAGAACCTCCTCCTTTTTAAAAAGAAGTCGGTAAAAATAAAACAAATGCAGTCTTCTTACAAAAAGTTAAATAGATCTGGTTTAAACCCAGACCACAGAATACATAATAGTAGCTAAACGCTACAGAACGGACACACTCCGCCTCCCGCCAAAATTAAACACTTACCTCACCCCGCACGATCAGTCTAAAAATGGTCCACATTTTTCTACAAGGACGATACGCAACGAAGATTGACAACATTAATCAAATTGACTTAAAGTAATTTTATTATTTTGGATTTGTGATTATCGTTTTTCGTAGAAAATGGTTAGATATTGTGCTGTTTACGGATGTATTTCATCAGAAAAAACGCGATTTTTTTAAACGCTAGTCACAAATGTGCCAACCATAAAGCGTTAACAGTTAACACACACATTTGCAGTCTCTACAGTGTGACTGTTAAAACGATAATTTTGTATGGTGTGTCCGGGGCGTGGTTTAGTACAGTGGACTGATGATGAAGATGATGAGGATGATGATGACTCACCAGACAAGGGCGGCCGGTCGTCGCCAGCAGTGGCCAGGCGCCACTTGAGCACGCCCACGTCGCTGTTCAGCGGGAACGGCCGTTGGGCCTGCTTCAGCTTGATCACACCGTCCGATCTGAAGGCCTCCTTGTCTACGTTTGGATGTGTCTGTGTTGGGAAGATTGCTTTTTATTAGTTTGTCATACAAGAAGAAATGTTTAAAAATTAAAGACTTTAACGGATTTTAAACGCGATTTATTCATTATATTATTTTCCCGAC
>CAJQZN010044032.1:35251-72146 GCA_907164685.1 Colias eurytheme | reverse complement strand
TATCCTCCTAAAGAAGCCATCAAACACAACACCTTAATAAAATGTTTGTAAACAAGCAAAGCTATCCCACAGAGAGGATCTGCGCACACGCAGCGATCGCCTTAGATTTGTTTTCAAAGACAATGAGCACAACTAATGGCTACCGATGACTCACATACTAAATAAATTATTGTTGCCATCAAGACAAGACGGTACTTAGAAGAATCACTAGCGTTTGTTCGCTCCTCTATGCTAAACCAGACTAATAATTCGTTCAAAACAATCCTAGATGTGCTTTCCTTTAAAGGGTCACTGCATGAGGTCTGAAGCAACGAAAGTTGGTCTATTGTTAATTATGAAACAAAACAGCGTGTCGACACCCTCGTTTCTTTTATTTGCTACAAAATTACAATTCTTGGCAGTGTCTGTGTAAGACAAAAAGTCGTGCTCCATTATATTGTTAGAAACAGCGCAATGATGAAGGCCGTTATGTTTAAATTAAATATACTATGTATTTATCTTCAAATTGTAAACGATACAGACGACGTCTCTTTAGAATAAATTTTTTATATCATAAAACTAAGAGATTGAATCGCGATAAATGAGAATGTTTTAATATACTTTTAGCAAGATTAATATACGACAAAAAAGATATTACTTCTATTCACGCGCCAATGCATTTGCAAATTTATCTCATCTCGTCCCGGCTATAGATACCTTCGCCTAACAATCTGAGCTAACATGAACGGTGCTATGGACCTCCCTAGTTAACGGATGAATAAAAAGTGGAAGCTACTCGAGTATAAAGATACTTTTTTGGTGGAATTGTCGATCGATATGCACGATTTCTACGTTTGTCGAAGAATCGGTGGACACTGAGAAGGAATGTCGTTGAATCATTTCTCGTGAGAATCGACAAACATCAAGTGCTATCGACGCATATCGTTAGGCGATTGTTGATTTTCGCTAAACAAATGCTTTCGTCACGGTTCCGAATTGCTTTCGGAAGCAATTTTGGTAAGGTGTATTTCGGTATATATGAAAGTTCCCGTCCTGAGAATCATGTCAATCCATGTTTCCGTGAATTGTACTGATTTTACACCTTTCTACAAATCGGACATTCGACACACACTATGTGAGTCATAGTTATTATAATAGAATTTAATTGAAGTGTCGTTTTATAAACAAACAGGTTTATTATATTCGAGTAGCATGAAATGCCGCATTATGTCTAACAACCAATAACAAGCGTGAGAAATATACACATAACTCTCAAAGCAAAATAGTTTAAATTTAGCGAACTTAATGGTGATGAAGATTAAAAATAATTTAAAATTATTGTGTGAAATTTTCTATTTTGCAATTATGCAACATGACACGACACAAGTTCTTTAGGAAGTTTGGCTACCTGGCGGTATGCTTGATTTCAGAAATGCTTGTAGGTACCTATATTATGTATGTTTCTGTTAAAATGTACTAAATGTACGTGTAAAATGTACTTGATCTATAATTAGCCTATAGGTAATTTTGTTGTTTTAGGTAAGTACCCAATTGAAAGTCATAAGTCAATACAAAATAATTGGCATTTATACTGAAATTCATAGCTTCAAATTGTAAAATGACACAATCGATCATTGATTTCTCCAAATCCGTCCCTTATCCGTGACATTAACAAAAAGTGTCGTTCCCAAACAAGATAATGTGGCTAATTATAACGAATCGATTAAAAAAGGGTTTATTAGTAAACAAGGTGCTAAAACAATAATAGCCTGATCGGCGGTGTGACGAAAGCTCGTCGCATCAGAGCGCACCACGTGCGTGCACTATGCGCTGTGAAAATCGATCAAGCACCGAACGAATTTCCCGAAAAACCATCAGTCGATGACCGATTATAAGATTTTCGATGCCCCCAAACTTTAAGCGAAACCCACGAATCCACCTGCGACCATATCCATTATAACTGTCGCTTCGACACGAGGTTTAATTGAGCGACAGTTAGCCCGATCAATTTGTTGTGATTTTCTTTCTCACGATGTTATGTGAGAACTGGAGATTTTTAATCGCTATCCGTTTTATTGGCCGTTGCGCTTATGCGGTAAACAACAGGTATTCAGTAATGACTCAGCCCGCTTCATTGATAAAAGGCATGTTTCAATAATTGAGCTTATAGCTCGGTTACAATCTTCAATAAACTTTACAGAGCTTGAATAATTTCTCTCATTGGAAGTGTCTTTAAGAGCTGATTGTTCGTCGATTTTGTAGTAATAAAATCTTAAGGGTGATAGATAAATACTTTTAAATTTTTTGAATTATACCCTTTCTCTTCAAAAGATTTACAAAATGAGTACCAACACGTAATCGATATTCGATCAAAAATAAATAGAATTAAACATTTTTGAAGCATGAATATGCACGGTGACTAATAAGCCAGTCAGAGGCAAAATAATAGTAAGTTAGACATGAACTACATTACGAAATCATTGAGGTCAGCCCAAGATCTGACGTAAGTCATCCTATTGTGATCTAATGGTTTATCCTTCAACTAAACTATTAATTTAAAACAGGTGTTCTGTATTCATCATAATATACCAATGTGTCATTATTACACGGGTATTTTAATTGTTTTTAGAGCTATAATCAAAATATTATGATCTGTTTAAAAATTTAAAAGGATTTATCTTAATAAGATTAATGTAAACATTTACATCAAGTAAATTAAATTTTATACAAGAGGTTAAAACGATACTTTAATTTGTCACAAAATGTTTGTAAAACAGAAATCTTTATACTTACCAGCAATTATGCCAAAAGTTTTCATCTCCATAAAAAAATATAATAACCCATAACTCTTCCCTGAAATTATAATATTAAATCGTTCGTTGACATACAATCTCACTGTAGTCTGTAGAGTGGATTTCTCGAAATCGCCTTACAAAAAACGTACGACTAAATCATAGGACATTGTAAAAAGTGATAGATCTAAAAATCCTTACTCATCTATATTCAGTTAAATCGGTCGCGATTTTCGGTTCCCACGCGTGTGCCTTACCGGCCAGTTTTTGCTCAAACACTCGTTTTTGTACAAGAAACCAGAATCAAATCACGTTTTCTATTCAACACCTTCCGCGATTCGATGGTGAGCAATGGCTAGCTTATTTTTATTCAGCGCAAAAAACGCTGAATTCAAAGTTATTTAAAACAATTTAAATATAAATGCCGTTACTAAAAACACTGCGTTAATCACTGTTTATAAATGTTTGAAGTATTAATAGCTGTTACATTAGCATGCTAATTATGTGTTGATTGAGTTTGAATTAATTAAAACAGATGTCAAAATAAATCGTCTATTTTTAAAAGGCTTTCAGGGTAGGTACTTTATTTTTCAAGTACCCACATTAAAACATGATGGAGTACCGTTCCTTCAATCAATCATAAATATGCACTAAGCAAATTGTAAAGAAAATTGTCGTGAAAACGAAAAAAAGCTTACCTCTGTTGCGCTAATGCTTCTTTGCCAATCCTTAGCTTTTCACATATTAATTAACATACTATATGTTCAAAATGACCTAAAACAGTTGATTTATATTAGACCTCACGATTCCTTTTATACTCCAAAATGTATGAGGCACGTAAGAGTGCATTTGACTGCCTAATTAAACCCCATACTGTGCTATTGTTATTGTAATATCAGTACTCTCATTGAGGTCGCCACATTAGCTACAAGAGATGTTGCTGAAAGTTGTGAATTAGGTACTCGTGTAGCTAGAATCGAAACGGGGAGCTATTTTTTGTGAACACCGTAAAATAATAAAACAAATGTCATCTATTTTAATATTATTTCCTAATGAAATACTGTGTTATTACTTATTACTGCCTCATTCCTGAAAGAGATCACCAGTAAACCTATTTTTGTAGAATTAATTCGAGTTAAATGTAATCCTGTTGTTTTATATCTTATGAGATACAATTATTTGTGAATAATTTTAATATTATATAAGTATTAAAACTGATGACATTACCGCGTAGATGCCACTTATTTAACACCAAAATCTGGTAATGACATAATATGTCGTTAAAATTATATACCTATGTTAACTGTATGTAAGATACCTAATACATGTGACTTCATTCATGAGACTGCACGCATGAAGCGACATAAATAGATACTATAATAAATTGTGTTATATAAGGTGATATATTTCTCATCCTTTTAGTACAAACATTTAATTTTAACAAAGCACTGACAGATAATGCTTAACTTTTAATCTTATTATTTATATTCTTATGAATTTGATATAACTAAGTGAACCATTAAAAAATTGAATTGATTAACTAGGTCGTATTGTTTAAATTCTTCCATTCTTATGGTGCTTATTTTATGTTGTCTCATAGAAAGTACTTATTTAACAACAACATTTTAATAGAAAATACTAGCTTAAACATGTTAAATAATTTTGGCAATAACAAAAACTCTTATTATTATGTATATAATCGTATAATATATTTTTTAAATTTTTTAATTTTCATATATGCATATGAATTCGTAACACGTATACAATGCACTACAATCTTTTTGGAGCGGAGTGAAGTTAGGAGCGAGTAATGCGTACAACTTATGCACTGATTGGACTGAACTACAGTAACAGTATACAACATTATTTCCTACATTCAGTCAATATAAGAACGTTCTGTTATCTGTGACAGTATAAGAAGTACCTACATGAGCAAGTTGACAGCAACTTCAGTCCGGTCAGTTTTCGTTGTACTAGTGCACTCCATCACTTTCCTAGGCCGATGGGACGGAACATTCGACATGACTGGAGAGAGATTAGGTACGTAAGGTCGACATAATCAAAGCAAATTATAACCCAAGTATAGATAAAGGTTTTGCCATAAACCTTTCATATTCATAGGTAAATAATCGACGAGATATTTATTTGTTGTTCAAATTTATAGAAAGCTATTGGATAAATTTAGGCGACTCACAAGTACTCACTCTACTTAGGTAGATATAGATCGTAATTTTATTAATAACTGTCAAAAGTTTTATCGGGTTCTATTTGTTCTAAAAAAATCAATAACATTTTCACCTATTCTTACTACATGCTTATAAGGTCATTAAACTGAAGAAAATGTATATTATTAAATACATTACGTACATTAATTGTTATAAGTAATTATGCGCGAGTTTTCAATTCAAATAAGAATTAAGAAATAGGGGTTGGTAAATGAAAAAAAATATAAAATTTTATTTATAATATGTATTTATTTCGGTAAACAAGGCATTCTTTACAAAATATTAATTATCTTAACCAATTTGCACATAATTTTCTAAAAATAAATATTTTCTGCTACATCACAATTTTATACAAGGCATTTTCAAGGGTGATTTCTAAATATATTTTAACTTAATCCTACGACATTTACAATATTAGAACATTTTACTGACTACTTAAAAATATTCAACGATTATCACTAAATGTATGTAGAAGAATATTATCTACTGATCATAAACTAGTTCTTATTTCATATAGGAACGCTCGGTATTAACAAATACTAAATAAAGCTATTGAATAATACAAATGAAAATTAATAATCAATTTAAATACTAATTTAGAAAATTTCATAATAGACCATTACTATAAAACTATCGTTGTACAGTCTCATACATAAGTTCTTACGCATTTATTATTTTAATTTATGAAAATCGGCTTGAAAGGCACAATAATTGATATGTCGTAAACTCTAATACTTATACAGATCAATGTATTATTAATTAATTAGTAAGAATTAAACATCGATATAATTATTTAACGCTTGTTTTAAAGATATTTAAATCAATGCACTCTTCCCATATCCATGCCGCCAAGTTGTCCAATGTAAGGATATCCAGATTTAGCTTCTGTAGGCGAATGTGCGTGCGATGCGTAGTGAGATGGGTTAGTACCAAAAAAAGAACTGTAACAAAATAAACAATACTTTAGTATAGGGCATTTATACTCAGATAAAGTGCAATAATATTAAAAAAACAACAACATGATCGTTTCAAACTCAAAATGTTAAAAATTCTTGGCTTATTTTATGTAATCGAATAAATTTAAATTTTTCTTCACAATGTGCATGTTTTTTATACCTGTATTTTTATAAATACTGAAATAACTTTTCTGCCTAACTGTATGCACCACGTAGGAGGGCCATAAGAAAATCGTAATAAAAATTCATCGACCTTCAGATTCTACCAGCCACTATAATAGAACCAGTAATAACAGACTTAATTAAGTATTACGCCTAATAATTACTACTTATCGACCGTAATACGTAATGTAGGTGGCCCAAATTACTTTGATACATAAATGCCGATTTACAGAAACAAATCGTGAGCAAGCGTGCAATAAAATTATAAATTCAATCGAACAGTGGCTAATACGTTATTAAATCTTATTCATAGCAACACATAAATATTATTAGATTATGTGTAAAGTGTGGGAGTTTGGTGTCGGATTAGTGTAACACAATGCTTAGTTATAAGTTGTTTGACATTTCTTATGATAACTAACATCAACTATAATAAAACAGATGCTTTTCAAAGCAAAATTAAAAAAGATACACAAAAAGATTAAAAGAGAGAAATGCATCAATTTGAAGTTGAGTTAAGACGTGCAGTTACCAAATCCTTAAACAATAACAAATGTATTTGAATTATAACCTTATTATAATGACAGGTGGGTAGAAATCTGATCATTTATTAAGAGTCCTAAGACATCATTAGGCAAAGCTGCAGGCCATTAAACTAAACACGCAATGCCAGTTGCTACTCATAGTATTAATTATTAAATTAAACGCCTACACCAACCCCCGGTGTATATTTATCCTCCAACCAGTAATTATATTTTTAAAAAGCTTTAAATTTTACAGCTATAAATATCAACATGATTTATAACGATCGAATTAAATTAGTATCAGTATTTTGATAAAACAACATTAACTGTTCTATTCTGATACGTCTGCAAATAAAAGTCAGAATTGTACTAATAATATTATATTCATTGCATGGTGCAACATTGAACAGTAATTAAAACAACCGATAATTATTTTACATCATAGTAATAGTATGCAAAGGGAAAGTCTAAGATTTCAATCGAGCTGTAATCGAAAAGCAATTTTCGTTCACCTGCATGCATCAATCACGAGCATATTTCGAAGCTTCGAACGGTTCCGATATAAAGTGATCAATAAAAGGTACACGCAAGCCTTGCAGTTTAGGAAGTGGATAACAAATAGCTGCATACAAGTTTTAATACTCGGTTAGAGCTACTTAATGTAAGGGTTCATTGGACTAATGTCACGTTCGGCCTTTCATTAATTGCGACCGCTCGATACAAAGCAACACAAGTTTTTCCGCAATGTAAGAAACTGGGTAATATTGCATATTACGTTCACGCGAATTTAGATCTTATCATCTTGGAGCAAGCACTCTTATTGGGTCTCTCCATTCCAGCAAACAAAGATATCTAAACTAATGCATTCCGTCATTTAACAGGTCTTAGGACGTATTGTTGCACACGTTTACTATGAGTTAAGAGTTAAAGATATTATAGTACTCTTGGATAATGAATTCATACTAAATCGATGTCATGATGAAATATTTTGAAAAAAAGTGAATTAAGTAATTTAACATTGTATTGGCATCTTGCGTCATTTGACTGAATAATGCAGACTGATCACCATAAAAACTGAACTCATATATTACTGAAATGTCCCTCATTGTACTGGAAGAGATATTGTGTGTGGTCCAATGTGTGGTATATTGACTGGCTTTGTCTAGATAACACAGATAAATGTCGTCACCATATAGAATACTGTGACAATGCATCACAATCTCTTACGAGTTACGACAAATTCACTTCAGTCAGTATCGACAGACAGACAGAATCATGTTTATTATACAACATTTCATGATTCAAAATTTCACGTTCGAAGTTAACAGAAAATTAAAGTCAAAATCAATTAATAAACGATACAAAAAGTGCATGAAAATTGCAACCCTATTGAATTCACGATCGCATCGGCATATTACGGACAGAGCCCTATAATAACTGGTCATGCGGCGCATAATGGCTGACTTCTTACTCTTAATTGATTAGCGGCCGCTTCGGATAATGATAAAGGAAGGTGAAAGGAAATAAAATGAATGCTTCCCCATTTGCAAACTATTAGATAGATCAGAACGAGTCTCTTTGAACGTGTTGTTGCACATTTTTCTTAATTGCAATGAATTTATCTCTTAATAACTTAATTCATGTCATTGGAAACGTTTTTATGTTTAATAGCTGGTGATTGGTACTTTTACTCGAATATTATTATAGCAGAAATATATTGATTATGCAAAATTTATAGCGCATAAGATTATTGAGACATTAAAATAATGCATATATGTAATTATTTGTTAAGATCTTCGTTGAAACTTACCTATAATTTTCTGGCCATGCGCTGACTTCAGCTAGCTTGTTCTGAGTGTGACCGAGTTGTCTTGAAGTCCAGTGATTATGAGCTGACATATGTTCTTGTTTTGCGTAGTCCCCATAGCCATAGGGATGAGACACAGCGTCATTTGCGCTTTGGTACGTGGGATGTTGGTACGTTAAACCACTGCTTTGATTGGTTACAGATGGTGGGCTGGCCGCTACGGGACTGGAGCTGGGTGGAGTAGCATCTGCAGATGTTTGTAAGGAAGAAGGAATCTCAGACGACAGCGGCGTCAAATTTCCTGAAGAAAATGAACTGGATGTCGGAGGGTGTAAAGAGGAAGCAGCAATTGCCGATTGACAAACTGAAGGTGCCGAGAGCCCAGTTTGATGCAAAGAAGGAGCCAATGCCGAGTTTAGTACCGAACTTGATCCTAATGATGGATAAGATTGTTGCCATGAAGCACATTGGGCATTAAACGTTGAGGGGGGTTCATACTGTTGATGAACAGGTGGAAAGGCGGATTGTAAAGACATAGTATTGAAAGCGCTTAATTGTTGCGAATTTAGTTGCTTCCGCAGTCGTGCTCTTCGGTTCGAAAACCATACCTGTTCACAAAAAATATTATAAGTCATTGAATATTTTGAGCACGTAAAAACCGATATGAGAATGAATTTAACACATAAATTTACAGAAAATTACCGGCAAACAAAGAACGTGAACCAACCGATACACACGGCTATCACAAACCATAATTATAAGGTCGGGACCGCTCGATTACATTCTGTGTTAGGCTACAATCATTCGTGGCTATTAATCTAACAAAAAGTAAAGAAACGGTAGCGTGAACAACATGTGGTGGCTCGGTTACATTTTATAATTAATTATAATGATTATGATAAAAGCTATTTGTTATACTTTTAGAATCATTCAGTGAAACAGATGGATATATCAAATTTATCAGTAGTCGGGGGAATTGACTGTATAAGTTTAATAGTTTATTTACCTGAACTCTGGCTTCAGTCAACTTAGTTTTTTGTGCCAATTCTTCTCTGGTATATACGTCGGGATATTGTGTTCTTGTAAAGGCGCGTTCTAATGCCTCAAGTTGATCTCCAGAGAAGGTAGTTCTAGATCTTCGCTGTTTTCTCTTCAAGGTGATTCCCGGTTCAGATTCCGTGTCAGAATCTTCACACGATGATGGACCTTTAGAAAATTTCAAATTATTTTTTGCTGGAAGCTCTTATCATCAACATTTTTTTATGTTTACTTTTTAATTGAGGCAATACTGTTAAAGGCTTATGATAACAGATGAGGTAATTTTTACGATAATTCAATGAAGTTATTACAATGCTCTAGAATAACTTCAACTTTTTTATACATATAACTTCCACTTTCTAGATCAATATGTTTCATTACATGTATAATAATCATTGTTCCACTGGTCCGGCCACACGCATTCTCATATTAAATTAACGTAACCACATCATAAATTATGCTTCATAACAGCTAATGACTTTTTAGACCTATACAAATATAAATATACTTTTCAATAATAAAAAAAAAATATTTAAATGTCATAAAACAATTTCGTTTTAATTAAGGAACGCGTTTGCAACAATGTACGTTTTCAATTAGGAATAAATTATTTAAAAACTGTGCCCAACTTCCACGAAAGCGGTTGTAACTGTGTCGTTTTACCGTTATTCGGTTTCATAGGAACACTAAAGGCTCTCGATATGAGAACCTGCCTGCAAAGGGCCCGCTTTACGGCGTAGACATTACTTTAGCCGCACACAACTTAATATGCATAATCTTATCGCAAAATCTCAGGCAAAACCGCACTCCGTCGCTGAACGGGGATATTAGAAGCGCCATTTTATATTGGATAGCTATACGGAGACGTGCAGTACGGACAGATTGTCGTAATGCAAGCCTCGCGGCCAAACGCGATGGGATAATAACAGCTTTGAGTACTAATTTCATTTTTATAACCTGCAATTTCTGAAGCCGACACAAGGGGCGCTGCTGTGGCGTGCGCGCGTTTCCCGCTTCGCGTGCATTATTAACTCTATACGCCATTTTACCGAGTTTGTAAACGTTACAAACCGTCTTATTTATCGCGAGCATTACGTTAATTGAGAAATAACAAGATTTTATTTAATTTGCACACTAGCTGTATCGAAGATTATATGGCTTATAATTTGATAAACAAATTCCTTAATTAAGATTCAGATGCACAATTAAGCTCAATTTGAATGTATGAAATAGAAAGTTGTCTATCGTAAATAACACCTCATTTGTTCTGCACTGCTGATCTTTATTACGTGATCATTATAAAGTAATAAACTAACTTTACTCGAGTATGGGATATTAAAAGCACTTGTATAAAATTGGTTAGGCAGGGAACTTACCTAGAATACCATCAATACTGTGGTTTCTTCTAGGATCTGATTCGTCCCTTTTGCCTCCTCGTATTAGCCTCGAAATAGAACTGACTGACGGCGCAGTGTTTTTATCACAAATGCCTTCTTTTATAAGTTTATCTCTAATTTCCCAGGAAAATATACCTGGGTTTTGTCTCTTGAGCTCTTCTATCCGATTCTCTACTTCGGGCGTTGCAACTCTCGGTTTCGATCCTCCAATAACACCAGGGCGGATGGAACCAGTCTCCTAAACAAAAACATTATATTATAATACATCAGACTGATAATTTCTTAACAAAATGACGGTAAAAAAGGTAATGGTAAAAATGATGGTATTTCAAATAAAAACTATTTGTATAAATTTCAGTATGGTCAGAGCAATAAGTACCTGGTATCTATTGAGTATCTTGGAGACGCAGCCGTGGGAGACGCGCAGCTGGCGCGAGATGACGCAGGGCCGCACGCCCGCCGCCGCCATCTCCACGATCTTCAGCCTGATGTGGTTCGGCAGAGGACGACCGTTGATAAACACTCCTCCTAGCTGATTCATGCGTCCTTGCCCTTTAACAATAACATTTATGTTAATTAAACATCCAAACACTACACTTATCATTAAATGCTTCAGTTTTAATAACTACTTCTACTAATTTAAATCACTATGACTTCAAGCTGCGTAATACATGAGTCACTTATGGTTCCAAGAGTGACTATCGATCAAAGAACGTTATGATAAACTAGCGATATTAATCAAACCATGTATTTGAATTTATCATAGCGGTTATTAAAAAACGTAATTTCTTATTTTAGCAGTTATTAGGCTGAGGTTTTTATAAGTATCTCATTTAGGAGTATGGTTGATTAAAGTAGGTGTTTTTTTGTTGCTTGGTATAAGATTTTACCAGAATAGGAACAGGAAAAATTAATCTTTAGGTACCTTATTATGATAACAAAATTACAACATTATTCATAGACAATCTTAATCGATCATAATAATATCTACAACGTCGATTATTGTAAAGAAATGCTTCAAAACACGCATTGACGGTGACGTTTACATAACTGCTACCAATTTCACGTTCTATCGGATGTGATCTCAAGCAAAAGTATCCAATATGTTTCAACACATACTCAGTTAAGCGGAATCTAAACCTTTACGTCCCTTTGACATATTACAGTAAAACTCCACAATTCTTTCACAAAATCAAACTCACGAACATAACTTGTAATTATTATTAAGAGTTATTAAATCTTATCAAGAATTAAAGCGATGAGTCATTCTCAATTTTCCACAGTGAAAAGAAAGTCATCAAAATTTAATTAATGTTTTTATCATCATGAGTATCCCGTCGTAATTAAGTCTCTTCGATATTGATTGCAAATAAAATCTTAAGAGAGATGAAATATATAACATTTCTGGAATTGATCGTAGGCATGTGTGAGTAAAGTGTGGCTATTATAATCACATCACGGCCAATGGTTTGAGACCACCTATCGTCAAAGGAGGCCGCCTTTCGTCGATTTTTGCGACGCCTTTTGTAAATTGTATTTTATCTTCTCGGGCCGAGATAGCGTTTAGAAAAAATCTAAGATCATAGTTAATTTGATGATAAAGAAATTTCGTCTTGTAATTCTTACTAAGCACATCTCGATTAAAAAGATTTATCTGCTTATTGACACCACTTATTAACAGCTAAGTATGTAATATATGTACGTATACTTCTTTTTTTGTTTTATTAGTGATATTTTGACCTAGATATTAGATGTAGATTTCATTTCAGTTGTATATTTTCATAGTTCATATAGGGTATTTTTAATGATATTTATGGTAATCTTTTAGTATCATAATTTTTATATGACTAACAATATAAATATTTCATACGTAACTTTAATCCTTTATTTAATCTAATTTGGTCGAATAGAAAAAAATACATCACAGTGGCATCTTCCACTTGTAAAGGCATTTATAGTTTATCAATTTGGAATAATTCCTCAAAGAAATGCCGCATGTAGACCCTAGACCCCTGTGGAGAAGCACCGATCAATTAAACAACATGTCAACAAGTGTGTCCTTTGATAAGGCGAGAACCGAGATGGAATACAATTCACGCAAAAACAAACCCTATTCCAAACAATACAGGGCTAAAAATCAAATCCAGTATATTCCTAAGTGGGTGTTAATAGTTTTCAAAAAACCTTATTATATTTTGATCCCTATCTGCGAAGTATTAAAGCACTTAATTCCCTGCAAATATAACACTCTTGGTATAATCCAAGTCTCACGCAAAGGATCCGCAAGCGATCCCTATTTTTTTGTCAGGCCCTGCAGACGTTGTGGTGCCTCAGAAACCCATGTTTTTGAGTGTTAATTTTATGTTCCCGAAATATTTATGACGCATAACGTGCCCATAATAACCCCTCTATACAAATGTGGGTGGCTTAGTAATAATGTATCACTTTATTAGAGTTTGAGTTGTCAAGTCTGGATTACCGGATTTATAAGTACAGGACTCTTTGGAATAAAATTAAGTAAATTTTATTTTACAAAATACATTTACTAAAGAAAAAGAAGTATTATAAAATAACCTTTCAAGAGCAACAATCTAGAAGAGCCGGTATTCTATAGGAATAATATTCAATATCCCTATAATGCAGTTGAAATAAGATCAATCAAAGGTAAAATCGTTGAAGGACCCACAAAAGGCACAATAGTGGCTTAAAATTACAATGCGTAATAGAATTCGCAAACATTATAACGCTATTAACGCAAAAGGAGGTAAAGTTAACAACAAATTTAAACATATTTCTGTAAAGCTAATCGTCCGGAAACACTTTGCATCATGCACCATTTTCTAACTACAATGGCTGCTACTAGGGTGGCATACATTGATCCTACCCCCAAAAAAATATATCAATAGTATCCAGTAGCTAGAATGCGAATTTTTTACTTACTAGTTTTATTCATGACTGCAATACTGATTCCCTCGGAACATAATCAAACACTGAGCTCAGATATGGACACCTAATAGAAGAACTCATAAAAATTCTCACTTTAACATAATCTTGTTGCGATTCGTTATACCGTCGCACTCGTGTTAGACGAAATTGAAACAGAGTCTGCCATTTAACGCTAACCGTAAGAGCTAAACCGTGACCGGGTAAATAAAGACTTTATATTTCACATTTCTGTGTCAACTTTAATTAGCAATCACATTTTCATCAACCCCAGCAATACTTTCGTTTTTATCACTCATTGTTGTTTGAAGATTGAATTTTCAAAGTCCACTTTTACATAACTGAATTTCGTTTTCAATTTGTCCGGCTCGGGTTTCTTAATCGCAGCTCATCTCCAGCGCTCGGAGTGGAAACCGATCTTTGGAAACTGGTGGCGAAATTTGAATAAGATGTCAACAACTTCATAAATTTCCAAATCATTTTCAGCTCTGACCTCGAGCTAACCTAAAGCGATCGTATTGCGAACACGATACAGATATTCTTTTATGTATTCGCTTTTATTCCATCGCATTTGACTCGTTTAATGTCACAGGTTATAGCTTTTCCACCGGCACGGGCACACTGAGGGTAACGGCCAATAAAGTTATAAACGCAATAGGCGTAAAAATCCCAATCGAGGATTTGTAGTGCGTTATGTGCCATGACTTCACCAGAATATGTAATTCTATATTGCATTGCGCCAATAATTTACGTACGTACAGCCTACGAATACAGTAAGGACACTTCTTTAGTTTTAATACGCACTAGCTAAAAGCGATACAGTGATAGTTTATGTTCGCGTTTGATATTGCATTGTGTAAATAAATCGTAAACCCCGTTTTCACAATCATAATATGTTTCTGCTTGCAAATCAATTTCACGTAGCGACATTAATGTGCCTATAGTAAAATTTATATGAGACCTTACGTCATACAACGCTTTCTTCCACATGATTTGTATGCCAACGATAACCACATAATAAGAAATAAAAACCGATGGTGCAGAAAACATTACGAGTTGGACTAAAAAGTATTAATAATATTTCCACTATCACCCATAATCAAATAACGTAATTATCTTCAACAATAGACGCTAGATAATTCATTGCATTCAAACTTAATCCCGAGCAAATTCAATTATGTTTAAGTTTTTATTCAATTCCGCTGTAAACAATTTTTAGATTACAATATTTGTAACTTCCAAGCTTATCAAAGTAACACTGCACTGAATCACTTTCCATAGCAATTTATTCAAACATGGTTATATAAAATCATATTTCAAAATGACAATCGAGTTGCGTTCATACTTTTGTGATTGTGGCCTGTTAAAATTCATTTATAGACGAATAAAACAAGATATTGCTATCCAAAATCAAGCAACAAAGAAATGATGCCATTTGAATAGGCATTAGAATTGGGCGGCATTCACAAAGGCAGTGTCATTCCATTAAGCCTTCTTCAAGCATTGGGAATATCTGTGTGGCCGCGTGGTCGCGTGGCCGTCGCCGCGGGGCAAGCCGCTCGATTCTATTATAACACTCATATACGTTTCACACTGCTGATTTGGGCGGTACTTGATTAACAAGCTACATTGTTTACAAGTACCTGCATCATATCTTGAATTTCACATACATTTGAACATTGATATTTGATATACACCTACTTTTATTAGGTACTCACACGATTTTTATAATTAATATCATCTATGTTACTATGTAGTTAATGAAATATTTTATACGTATAAAATAGTTGAAGGTAAACAGTTGTGCATAGTTTCAGAAAGGTAATTTATTTATGTGGACATAGAAGAAGGTCCAACTGTTCAAACGAAAACCTCCTTTCGGCATGTCCCCGCACCACACGAGTTATGAATAGGATAGAATAATATTTTATTTCATTATACTGGTATGTTTGAAAGTGCCCTGTTTGACCTCATTTGGTATTCATATCGCGTTATTTACTAATTTGAAGCGACTTTTCAATTCATATATGAAATAGTCTTTAGAGAGTGCCGCATGATTTTTTATAGGTCCGAACCCAAAGTAAGCTATTGTCAAATAACTCATTAAAAATATATTTTACTTAATTTTTATTTTGAAGGCAAATAAATGAATTTAAATTATATTCACACGTTATAGTTATGATTTGAGCAACGTTTAGTCGACTAAAATATAAGTAGAATATTTAATAATAAATATAGAAGGGTAAGAGCTCTACAAAATCCTTAAAAGAAACATATTATCACATATTAAATTCCCCAAATCCCTTTTATTTCATTGGAAGCCATATTTAAACATATTTCAGTACGTATAGACAAAAGAAGAATTCTCTTGTGCGACCTATTTCGGAGATTCCTTCACGCTTTTTGAAAACAAAAGCCTCAACAATTGGAATTTTGTTCTGAGCATACGTACTATCACATTTTAATCCTGAAATATACTATAGACTTTGTATACATTTTTGGCTTATTATATGTATAGGTAGGTACTTAAAAATCAATTTACTACATACTTAATTTGAAAGTTATTTATTAAATTTTAATTAAAATAATGGCAAGCAATAAGGAAATTTAGTATTCTGCGGGCGGGAAGATGCACGTCATATTATAAAGCCAAAGCAGGCTGTCGGTGCCTTTGATGTGTTTGTGTGCGTGCACCGCCTGTCCGACCGTGATATGAATGTGACTAAATCTTGATTACTCCACTCTTTAAAGGTCAATCCGGTATGAATAGTTTAGAACTATCCCTGAAATGTTTTATAAATATTTCCCCATTGTCCGTATTAGCTTTGAAACTCACGTTGATTTAAAAAGCTATTCAAATGTTAAACTGTTTGTAATGAAAATGAATAGTATAAAATTCAGTGCGGATATTCACATACACTACCATCGATTAAACATTTTATTACACTTAATACGTTTTATAGCTCAATCCGAATACACGACTTCATGACATTGGTGCTTATCGAATAATCGAATGGGCTCTGAGGAAAATTATTGAGTTCTAGAGATGTACTCTTGCATCGATAAATTACAAGGTGCGGTTTGCCGATCGATATCTCGCTTCATCGTGTCCGTCACCTACCCGCAGGCATCGACCATCATCGAGCACATTATGCGAAATAATATCGATATTAAATGTATTAAAATATCGCGTCGTAATTTCACATACATGTATTTTAACAGCGATATCCAAAAATACATGAAAAGCATTAAAAAAAGCCTTCATATCTAAACTTCATTGAGTTGTATTTTTTTTATTTTTTTTTTAAGTTGTGGCTAATGTTAATTACCTTTAAGTACGCATACAAAAAGCTCAAACCTAACAAAACAAAGCAAAATAATTATTTCACAAATCACTACGTTGATCGTATTTAAAATGTAATCTCAATACTTTTTGTTTTGCGAACGATTTGATGTCCGACTCTACATCACACCGGCTTACGACTTAAGCCCGATTTATTCGTCGAAAGTTATATAATTTGTTGTCGACTAAAGGATTTATTTAATAAACCGTAAGGGCTTCAAATAGCGGCTCCTTTATGAGTCAGTATTAATCAATAAATATATACTTCGAAAAGCCCGTTGCAAAATGTTTTTTATTTAATAATTCAATTTTTCTGGTATGAAACTAAAGTGATAAGACATCACGAAGATCTAGGACTTTTTTTAAGTTATAGGTACATAATTTATACCTACACCATAATATTATATTATATTGTGTCTATGTAATATGCGCAAGCGATTTTCAATCTCCGCGGCGTCCTTTCAAGTCATCATCTCTTTCAAACGTTAACCCTTTATATATTTCGATCCCTTTCTTTTTAATTTGGCTTAGACGAAACAGGTCATAAGTTGAAGTGACATTTTTAACAATGCAGTCGAAATGTTTTCGTATGGTAATGATTTATGTGAAAGCTGTCGGAGTTTCTGGACCAGAAAGAATGCCTTTGACTCAACGCTTTGGCGGCTCGTTATTGCTAGCACAAAATACATAATATATTCAAATAATTTAATATAGAGCTTTTAATGATTGTAACAAAATGAAACTTACAGTTAAATGAAGCTATTTTAGAGGAGAACAAAAAGTATTCATTTTACATCTAAAGAGATGAATAAGCAGTAAATTTAGATTTAAAAATATAGCAAGTTGGTACACATTTTTAGAAAAATCGTATATTTTAATGATAGGAATACAGCGCTATTATTAAAGATAAGATCTATTTTTCATGAAAATAGTTACCTATACGTTACTCTACAGATTTACATCCTTAGATAATGAGGTAGATCTGTTACAAATCTTGTAAATCATGTTTAAGTAAAAGCAAATACACAAAAAATAAACACAGAAGTTAAGAACGGTTGTCCGTAAAACCGTTTATTTGAAAAGTGTCGCCCGTAATAAAATTTGGTCCTTCGAGAGAGAGCAATTTAAAACAAAAGTTATTTAATTTTATGGGAAGTCATTTTTAGAATAATAACTTTACTGTAAACAATACAAGAGATCTACTGAGAACTTAAATATAGTTTGTTAATAAAATATTATAATGTACCTAGTTAGCAAGGACTTGGTTGTTTATAAATACATAAATTAATATTATATTAATACTTATATAATTATATATACAAAGTTTTGAGAAGTTGCCTTCATCATATAAGGGGACTTCCCAAAAATTTTGTACATATAGCACTACAATAATAACAGAAATTTACTTTCCAATCAAAGCCAAGGAGGACATACTACAATAAGTGTCAGTCATCGATTTCATTTAAAATCAGATCAAGATCATTTAAAGAATGAGTGACACGAGACAATAGTGCAGTCGTGACAAAAATTGTTCATTTAAAATGGACAAATCACTTTCTATAGTCTATCCTTGACCATTCCAGAAAGTTAACAAGAGGCGACCAATAACTGTTTCTTATTCTATAAAATTTTGTAAATAGTTTGTTCCCGACGCGTGAGGATGAAATATTGTTATATGGCCGGCTGTAAAGTTGAGTTTATAATTTCACGATTTTATAGTTTTATGGCATGTTTCGTAAGTTTACGAGAAGGACTCTATTAAAGCAGTAATTATAGTGATTCCCAGCCGTGTAAACGATGTGTTATTGGGCTATTGGGGCTAATGATCTCCATTTTGCGGTTGGGTTTATGGGATAGGTTTATAAATTACTTTATCGGGGATAATAAAACCATAATTACTAAATATGAGCCTGGTTTGTTATATATAAAGATAGCATGTACTTATTGCATATTTTTGTTAGTTAGTGTAAGCTCTACTTATCATAAATATTTAAAAAATACTAAATAGGTTCTTTAAAATTGTCAGAATTAGGTATTTACGACATCAAAAGCGCGAATAAAGAAGATCGCTGAAGATGTTATGCGGTTGCGCAAGCGCTTACCTTGGAAGGAATATCCTGTGAAGTATGGCGTCATATTCAGCGTCGAAACAGCCATCGATGAAATAAACAATATCTAGAAGCTTATTAAGTTCAAACACTCAACGTCCGGGTTTAATCACAGTATCAGTCTGTCACTATATCACAGGCACGCAGGCATGATTACGTAAAGCAAACTGCGTGTGTCTAATCCGTGTTACTTTGAAGACAGCTCAGTGGCCACTGACGTGTGATGTAAAGATGTATTTCGACTCTCAAGTGTAATCTTTCACAATCAACGGTGCAACAAAAAATGGTCGGTCCCGCCGCCTCCGCAGGCTCTACCTCCACCTGATCTCTTGTCTCTTTCAGACGCTTGAGCGCATTCAGTCCTTGCTCTCCAGGTCTACAATAAACCTGCGAAACTTCATGTGTTCCATTAAAAACTCTATTATTATATGTACTCACTAATAAACTACTGATATCTAGAAGTAAGTTCGATAGGCCAATGTTTTGAACAGTTCGTCAAGGAATAATAAGAGCTGTGGTCAATGTAGAGCCGCGTGGAAACGAGATAGAGCGAAGACTCAAATCCGGTATCTGTAAAGCGAGGAGCGCTTACGTTCAACAATGTGTGAGTCGCGCCTGAGTCGGCATTCCGTGACGAAAACATGAGGCGTGCTGGCATTACGATCTATGCCCACAACGATCGGCTATTGGTCAAATTTTATTTAAGGCGGAGTTAGTGCACACTATGATATTAACATCGCTTTCGTGTGAGTTAATTGCATTGTCGTTCCGTATTCGTGTACGATATTTATAATTTTTCAGAAAAATGTAATTCCGTATTATACTTGCTGTAGCGATTTGATACTTTGTGAACACGGTTTGGTGATTTGTATAAATATCTAACACATTGTGAACAACACACTTCGTATTTAAAAAAATAATAATTACCTACCTAGTTATATTTTGAATTTTCATATATTCGTCATGATATTGTAGCTATCTACCATTTCAAAATTTTAAAAATTTTCTTGCCTATCTTCTTAAAACATTAGTAAAAAAAGAAACTGAACTATGGTTAATGTTTCCTAAAAATTAGCTGTAGGTACTACCTATCTCAATAATTATTATTAGAAAAATCAATTAAGTAACCAAACTGCCTTTCATTTATAAATATCAACACAAGAGACATGTATCAATTTTTATATATAGCTATTCGTTCTCTACATACCTAACATGATTTAGTGCTTTGATGAGCTTTTGCCCTACCCTCGTCGTGCATACTTGATAATATCCATTTTCTATTAGCTACCTACGTTTAAAATAATCCCTTTGCAAATATAACTGCTTTATTCTTTTGTAATGAAAAATTGAATTAAAAGGATCATAAATAACCCGCATAATTTCAACATAAAAATATTAAAACTGGTTTGGTTGGCTCGTTGATGTTTAGGTGTTTTCTAAAAATTATATTGTTCTAAAGATAAATATCAATTAAGAAAAACCAATAACTTAAAACGAAATCATCCTTGAAAATTGAACCTTGACATTAAAATTGTCAATTTAGTTAAAAACAATAGCCTCAATAATATCGAAACACAAACTCATTACTATTATAATTGAAAAGAAAACCAAAACGGTATTTTGTAATACTTATAGAAATCGGTAACTCATTAACAGTAACCTTGTCGTTTAGATTTTAATTAAAATCCATCGAACGCTTCAACAAGCGTCTTACAAAACTCCTTAATTTGACAGCGATCTGTTTGCACAGTTTTAACCTTTCAAACTTCTGAATTTTGTGAGATAAGTGTCAGTCAATACTACCTACTGGAATTGAGTTTAATATTCGTATATTGACTCCCTCATATAATTATTATACCTATTTACAAAATTATTCTATTGTCTCCAGTCTCCTAGACTATCTTTAATTCATAGATTAATATAATAGATAAAATAAATTAAGGACAACAATGTGGTGTGATTAGCCATTATTTAATGTTGTAAAAAACTACAAAGTAGTTCAGATAATGATTAGTTCGATCATAATAGATAATAAAGAATCGAATAAGATTAAATATATAAGATAACTTAATTAATATTACTATTCAATGTTTTTTGATAATAATGCATTCATTTTCCTTCCCATCCTTGTTCAAGAATTACTAAATCAAATGTCAGAAACTTCGAACTAACCCAATTTAAAATTTCATAAAGATCGATTCAGCGCTTTGCGAGTGACATTACTGAACATCTGAATAAAAGTTAGTCTGAGTTACCCGCAAATTCAAGCTCATTCAGTTCTTTCCCTCTCCCTTTATCTCCCCACAAAATTGGGGTAATATTCCCTGTCAAGTTTAAAAATCGATTGACTGAGTAACATCCCTACTTACCAGCTTCTGAATTTTTAATAATAATAGCTGCCCGCCCTTCTCTAGGGATCTATCCAAATGCAAGTTAAAATTGCCATCACTATACCCACCATTGAAACTTATATACCTACAGAGTAGATTATTTGTACCTAGGAAACAAACAAAAACCAATCATGTAAGAAAGTAGCTAAGTATCAGATTTACATGTACCTATTAGAAAAGAACGCTACACCTTGACATAGTTTTTCCTATCCATTAACAATTTGTCACATTTGTCTACCCAAACTAAATGTTTATTAGCATAAAATCACACAGCATCACTTCACGCTCTATAAGAAAGCGCATGCAGCCGCTGATTTTGGTGCAACAAACAAAAAAGGCGTGAAACTTGCTGAAATCGCTTCACACACGCTTCAGGGCCCATTGCACAGCAAAGATGCCGATGAAAATATACGTTGATGGGCCGCACACGACGACAAAGTAACTAACACAACTGTCTTACCATAGTAAATTATAGGCACTCATTTCCGTAGCGCATTATAGCAGTGCAACGCTTAAATATCGATGCATACTTGCACTCAATTACTTCTCATTAGGACTACAATGAAAAATTGTTACAATGTCTTTAACGTATTGGTATAATTCTCTTTATTTATCTAATGATACAACTTTCATTCAATAAATTATCAAAGGCCAATTTTTATATGTATTTACTTATTACATACATTTTGTTCCAGTTTTCTTTTCCATAGTTCTATAAACGCGTAATATATATTACGTGCCTTTAATTTCAAACTTATTTAAACTTATTTATTACGCCAGTAAATTTGTAAATGAAAAAAAATCTAAATACCTACATCAACGGTAAATAAAAAAAAAACAAAAGCTCTTATAAAATAAGAAGAAACCCTCACGTTAACTCTATTCCTGTCTTTTACATATATGTATACCTATTCTAATAGGCGTTATATATCTCAGCTTAACAATGCTTCAAATCTGACTAGAACGCTATAAAACGAAACTGACAATTATTCCAACAGCTCGCATCAATTTGGCTAAAAGCCTACGTTCTCATCGGCGAATCGATCATTCCGACTAAATCCATGCGAAACTATGACCGTGCAATATTAACGAATCTAGTTAAGCGTTGTATCGAATCAACTCAAATAAATCGCAACAGGTGTGAGTCATAGCGCGAATATGAAATTGGCGTGTTTTTATAGAAGCTAATGAGTGCGGCGCGGGCGCAAAGCCGCTATAAATTATACGCGATGCGTTGACGTCCACGCGACTCATTTTTAATTGAACATTTGTATATCAGTAATTATGTTGCGTATAAATTATGTTTGACCCTGAATGTGATTTAGGATTTGAAAATTATAATTTATAATTTCAAGACAGAATTCCAGTGCATTACGTAAAAATTCGTTGTCGTAAAAGTCATGTACGACTCATAATGCAAAGCATTTGAGATAGAGAGTGCTCTACTACCGATATTTTTTTCAGAATTTTACTATTAAACCAAACCAAACTTCTTCAAAAGTTTACTATTAAATCAAAACAAGATTCCATTTCCAGAAATATTCCAAAACAATTCCAATAAGAAAATACAAACGTCTTAGTCACATGGAACGTCTTAATGACCATTACGAAGGTATTTAAAACCTCCAAAAAACCTGGTCGGTTAGTAATTGTGACAATTATTGAGTCTGCTGACTGAGGCCACATGTCAAGCTGAGGGCTCCGTGCATAATTAGCGGCATTCGATATGCCTTGTGTGTTCCGGCCCTATCATAAACCCATACGTTCATTAAGTTTTTTAACAGTCATACTATTAATACCCTCTATGTGTTATTATGAAGATCTGTTAATTTGTGTTTTGGGACTTTTTAGTTTTTCTAAATAACTGACATCATTAAGTACCTACTTGTGTATTTAAAGCTTACAAGCATTTATGTATTCGTGTATTATTGATATTAGATAATATAATAACGTATTATTAGAAAATGAGGATTGTATTTAGTATTCTTATAAAAGCTCGCTTCTTTATAAAATAAATCGATGTGATCTATTAAAGCGTATGCATAATACTATCAAACGTGCTTTAGTAGCTGAAGTGGATTATCCTATACTTACAGTCTCCTATTGAAGAGAGGAAAAGTCTATTGAAGCTTTAAGAATCAGAATTTTATTTGCAATAAATGTAGAGAGTTGTTATTGTTCATACAATATTTTAATTAATTCAAATACGATATGGATGAACAAGCTATGTACCTACCTACAGGTAATCTACATAATATCAACTGGAAGAAGCTGGATTGTTTTATGATATCTTTTATATACGTTAGAGAAAGAGATACTCCCTATTTGGCACAACTCTCTAAAATAAATTAAATTAGCTGCTCATATTAATTGTAGATACTTATGTATCCTTACTCCAAAAGGTATAGATAAAAGATGACTGTTTATTAAAAGTTCGACCATTGTTCATAGAAAACATACATAATACATACAAAATATCGATGACTTAAAATTTCACAATTGAAAGGTTTGCCCAGAAGATTCCAATTCATACATCATCGTAAGATTAATCTTAATTATTTTAGTAATGAAAAACATTTTGTAAAATATTTCGCACATATAGGTACTTATATAACATAATGAACAAATTACATTCATAATCATTTCAGACATTCAAAAACAGTGACTAATACTCACTAATGAAATTAAAAGCTCCAAAGGGCCGCCCAGTAAAACAAACACCTGTAGAAATATGTCCAAATGACATGTGAAATTTTTCTATGTCATTGTAATGATCCGTTACGAAAAATTATAATGTGGCTCATGCAAGCGTCACATTAGTTGAGGACGTGTGACGACGTATTAGAGTCTAATATGGGAGGTAAAATGTTCTATAGCTGTGAATTGAATAACTTAATGGGTGAAACAAAGATATAGAAGTGGGGGATGGTCTGTTTTAGTGTTTCGATATTTGGACTCTAATTGGATTTAGTGAATGATAATTTGAAATGTTAGTTACATATGCACATCTATATGGTAATGTAATTAGGTACACAATATACATAACTTGAAACTTCGATACATATTGTTATAATTTTTTGTAATGTTTAACCTCTTAGATGCCAAAAATATTTATAATTAAATGCAAACATACACTGCTTTTTCCATAAGCTGTATTTTTTCCTGAATACAAATATAGACCTTGAATAAATGTCATTTATTTATTTATTAAAAAAAGCGCGCACTTTGAAAAAGTTATAAAACTATTGGCAATGTAAACAATAATCCTCTTTCTTTAGTCTTTATTCATAATATTATTATATTCATGAAAGAAAGCAACCAGCATGTCCTACGCTTATCTTTTCCAGTTCACCACAGTTCTACGTTCAACACATTTCACTCGACTTGTTTCCACAAACACTTCGAGGGAACTCTTGTTTTTATTTATTTAGTATGTCGGTATCTTTTCTCTAAGCTAATGACTAGCATTCTTGGATTTTATTAATTTCTGAAATAGCTGACATTTGATGTTGCACGAGCATTTTAATATATTTCTGTATCAATAAACTTTAAACATGAATATTTGTTAATGTTGTTGCAAAACAAAATAATGAAAGAATAGCATGTTCAGATTTAATTAATTAACAGATGTTTTTATCCTATTGATATTATGATAGAAAAGGTAGAGCTGACATGACTTTTACTTCTAAAAGTGTAAGAGCCAAAGTGTCAATATGATAAAAGCTTCAAACAAATTAATATAAATTATATTATTAATTATAGCATTCAAAGTTTTATAAATTAAAATTTTTCTATTCTACATAGAAAAGAGTAGAATATTTTACCTTTTACGTACCTACAAATTAAAACTGCTTTCCGAACCGGTGGTAAATCATTATTAGTTTTCTTTTTTTAACAATTCAAAGGCGCTTCTAATCGAAGTCTAGTTGAATAAATAAATGTTTGATTCGAGTTTAATTTAAAATAATTAAATTTAAATCTAGAGCACTCGTTAAAAGGAGCAAATATATTTTATACTTCAAAGCTTCATTCAATTTATTGTACAAATCTAATAAATCGAAATTTTAATTAAAATTTATTTGTGCTAGGAAGTGAAACGAAACAATGCCTCGCTTTTTCGTTAACAAACAGTCAAGACACAAGCGTGTAACTAAGGTGTAGCTCATACATCAAAAGGCTTTGTTCAACCTATCATATTTAAAACCCCTTTATTTGGAACAGCTACTGTTGCTTTAACAAGTGCAACAATGCTTCAAGTGGTTTGTACTCGACTATATATCGCCGCCGCGGGTGATTTTCAAATCCGCGACTATCCCAAGACACCACTCGATTTTGTTTTGACACTTGACATACCAACTGTGTTCATTCATTCATTCATTGATTTTTTCACATCTTGAATGGAAAAGAGAAACGTGACTAAGCGTTCCTCGTTTCGATTTAGAGAATATTGGAAAAAATATTCTTTTATTGAAACTTATTCGGACGCTCGTAGCTTTTTATCGACGTTTTAAGAATTGTAATTATTTTTATTTCTACTGCGATATTTATTTTAATCAAGTTTCTTTACCTATACTCAGAGTTTATTATAAAATAAAATCATTATTTTCTTAACTAATCGAATAAATAAATAAATAAACTGAAGCTACATAGATTTTTTATTAAAGGCCTTTTAAAATGAATTAAAGTATGAATTAAAAGCCTATTATCGAAAATATTATTCATCAACGATTTCGAGAGCGAGTAAAAGTGCCTACACTTAAAATTATCTTCACAAGTATTAAAAGGGCAATCACTCTCTCTAATAAGGATCAGCGGAGATTATAAGCTTGTCTTATAATTTGAACAGCCGTTTTCTGTTCGTGGATTATTTATTATTATTATAAACGATGCTTAATAAATAATTTCTTGATACCTACTTGATGAAATAAATTAATAAATGAATAGACAGACGATAAAGTATTGTAAGAACTAATAATTTTTATTTTTCCCACGCTAGAGTATAAGAACTCCAATAGAAAATATGATTTTCTATTTTTGACTATTTTCTAGTGCAATACAGATAGACTATTCTGATGCGCAGGATTACGCAATTCTTCGCCTACATAGAAACATTACCTATACTTTTCCGCTTCTAAACGTAAAACATAGACAGCTGTTTGGAAATCAACAAAGATTCACCAAAAACGAAACGCGCGTCGAATCGCGCGGCTTTCGCAGGACACTCGCGTACGCTCGATACAATATATCGATACAATACATCGATACAATAGTCGATAATTTGCATGACGGTATTGTCGACACCGCCAGCTGCAAACGCGAACATCACTGTTCAATTTTGGACATTTATTTAACGAACGGGTCGCTTAAAATATTGTGGAATATTAATCAATTTTAAATAACAATTGAAGTTACGAAGAGTCAATGACTTGGTAAAACGTGTATCTTTAAGATATTATGCATATTTTTCATTTACACTAGACTTGCAGAATCATCAAATTCAGACACACAACAATTCACAATCAGAAGTCATAAAATTGCGAAATTCGAGAACATATTAAGAAATTCTGTCCTTCTCAATGAATTTTATGGTATGAATAAGTACTTACAGTAACTACAATATTAATCAAGCGCATTAGCACTGATATCCTAATAATTTGTTACTGCTTAAAATTTACATCAAATGATTTAGGACGCATTATACGTTTTTACTTTATGTTAATTTTTACATAAACGTATTTAACACCCCTTTTCACACACGTCGCTAATACATACGTGACTTTGTGTGATTTACTATTATTACAAGTAAATAAAAAGTAGTAGGGGAGCAAAGAGGTGGAGCGAAATGCTATTGTAATTTGAGCCATGCGTAGGGTCCGAAAATAATGCTACCGCCAGCAACTTAGTAATTGATTCGCTCATAACCACGCTATTCAGCGTTATGTGCGATACAAACTTTATTACAATATTAAAATTTTCCTTAAACAAAAATGTGTTAGATTTTAGGCGAAATTATGATCGGTGTTCGTGATCTTTCTTCTATATAATAATATCGCGATCGTGATAAAGTGAATTAACGTGTAGTGTTAAAAACTTCGATCGCAATTACCACGAAATGGATTACACAACAGGATCATCTTCTATGAACAATATGAGACCAATTTTTGGAGCATACGCATTTCAAGGTGAGTCACTAATTATTATCGCCCGTAGACACGAAAGGAACTAAGACGAGAAACGTTCCGATATGGTTAATTACAATGATCCCAGGTACCAATAAAACAAGCAATAATAACTCGAAATCAAAGAACCGAAATCAATATCGGCTATTGCCTAAACAATAAAAAATTAAGCACAGGGCATTACAATTATATCCCATGAAAGATTCCGTAAAGAAATTGAAGCACCACATAGCAACGCAAACTATTCATGTACCTACGATTTGGTAATAAAATAGTTAATGTTGCCGCGATGACTCACCCACATATATTAATAAATATCGGGTTATAGTCTTAGGCCAAAAACTAATTCTAATTATTAAATCCACCAATAGATTTATACAATACTATAACGATCACAACAAACGCATCTTATAAAGCGTCTATTGCCGCGGCGGACCTCTAAACCGAATATACCTTTAAAAAAGCCGCTTATTAACCTCTCATCGAATCGGACCGTAAAATGTAAACTCGATAAAGCCACCAATTAAAACTAAATATGAGAATCTCGATAATCAAAGTCGAAGCCGCTACATCTGACACCGAAAAACATTTCTTCACAAAAAATGAGTTGCGTTTTTTAAATTCAGGCAAGGTCACAAGCGCAGCGTGATTTTCGCCTTCCGACTGCACACGACAATGTGCCCACATCGCATCGACTTAAAACACGAATAAATCCCATTTGGAGCGTTATTGAGCAAAAAAGTTTGGTCCGGGCGAGATTGGTAAAAAATATCAGGGTAGGTGGTGATAATAACAATACCTTATGAAAAGGTTTAGCCAACTAATTTGTTTTTTCTCGGCTACTGTCGATCTCGGTAGCGATGCAACCTTTTTTTTGTTGGCGGAGATCAATCAGTCAAAATAACAGTGTGATACCGCCTTTGATGCGGTCCGCTGGCCTGTTTTAATCTCGCTCGATACATGATTAGATCACCGATGATGCAGCAGACCTGCTAACTGATCTGAAATTAGTCGGACACAATGTACCACTTGTAAATTAGTTTACGCCTAATAGAACAGGCAAACTTGTGCTTTATAATACCGTATTCTCCGATAATAAATTTAGAGTTAAAACGAATCTCGGTCGTTTCTTAAGGTGGATATGTAATTAATTTAAAGCAAAATGAAAGTTATCTGTTCATTGTATTTATACAACGAATAGATTAGGTATTTGATATTACACTAGAAACAGTTAAAATTTATAATAACGATCTGACCAGACAAAACAAGTTGATACGTTACTAAATACTCCCGCATCCCCTTTACCTCCTACAAAATAAACAAACGATAATTAATTCAGCCATGTAAATTCCACAGTACCATTAATTACAGTATCTAAAAACAAAATCGTAAACAAATGTTCGGTAGCCGACCACAACAATAGTCTGTGGTTTTTTAACTCCACATAAGGTGAGAGGCGGTGAGACAAATGATGTCAATGACATCGTAATGACTGTCCATCATTTCACGAAGGCGTCAAAACTGTCTCAACTTACCAGGGCTGCATACAGAGGAGGTTGTAAAACAAATTGTTCCAGACGTTATAGTTTACGACTCTGAAAGTTTTAAATTGAATCTGTGATAGTATTAGACATATTAGGTACCTATACTTTCGAAACTACGACTACTTTGTTCTCTATTCATAAATTTATTCGATTTTATGCATGAAATTCAAAACAATATTGAATCTAGAAAAATCATAGTAATATATCTCATCGCTTAGTAATTCCTCTATTCAAGAATAGTTACACGCTGCAGGCTATTAATGCTGCGATAGATAAACAAAAGATTTAATCAAAACCTTAATGTCGTTACGATCCGAGATCCTACCTACATAAATAGTTTAATTAACTCACTTATCTTATTAAACTAACTATATTTAAATTGACAAGCAAAAATTTCTAGCTCTACCTATATCCTTTACACCTCTACAACATTAAAATTTAAAACTACAAACTATTAAAAACAGACGTCAAATGCAACTTTAATATGATTGCGTTTAAATAACGTCAAAACACAATATTTAAAGTCATTATCAGCCCTGGAAGAAGGCGGTTCGGAACCTGTCCCCAAGTTTTTGCAACATCTGATAAATTTCGCGCTGATGTGCGATGAGCTGAATAAGAAGTACCTCTTATTATACGAAATGATAACGTCAATTACTTCAGATCGAAAACTTTAAATAAATTTCTTGTTTATCTGATATACATATACCTATATTAGTGTGCTATACTGTGTGTATGAACTATGTTGAAGAACTATAAGTGAACAAGGAAAAAGCTTGAGTTCAATTAAATGAATCGTGACTACTATATTAACAACCAAGAATTGAATAAATCGGAATACAAACATTTAAACAGTAGGTCCTGCCGATTTTATAATGTACCCAACATATGCAACAAATGAAATAATCCAATATACCCTGAAAACAGGAATATCAGACAAACTGCAGACAAACTGCATGTGCAGTTTTGTGGGGCTTAGACTTAAGTTATTGTAATAATTTGTAAGAATAATTTCAATAAATAATAAAATAATAATAATAATTAAGCTACACAATAATGAGATATAATTTCCTAACAGACCACAACAACCAGAAAGTTATACGTGGTTATGCAGTAAACATTCTCAGTATATAAATAAAGGGAACTAACGTAGGACACATTCTAAATTTAAAGATCTATCTAGAATCTAACACAATGAAGTGTTTGGAAAAATAAATTAAGAGAAGTATTATTATGAATAATATAACCAATGTCAGACAACAAAAACAGATCGTGATTTGCAATGACCTTGGTCGTTTCCATTGTGGCTCTAAAATTAAGCTACGACCTCATTCCTATCATAAAGAATAATATAATTTTCGCGAAGTAAACGTAAAAGGACTGTGATAAAATGGTTGGAATTTTTGCTATCACATTTTATCATCATTCCTCACTAATTTTATAGCGTTTGACGCTTACTACTCGGTAATAGAACTTGACGTATCTGTGATGGAACGCAATAATGGTTGAAAAAGTGCAAAATACCTATCGTGCCACGCCGCCGGCAAGCGACTGATTGAGTTATAAGCTATAATGGCAATTCCATCTTGTTTTTGCACTGTTTTTCACTTGAATGCCATGTGGTGAGGCGTCTACTCATATTTAATATACATTAGGTGCAGACCTCAATCTTTGATTTCAGCTTTCTTGCAGTGCAACGAGAATGCGTGACTCGTTTATTTTGATTTGTCACCTTTGATATATGAATCCTTTTTGTTATTATCTGTAATATATTATTATGGATGACTGGAGAACTTGATTACATCGCTTTGAGCCTTCGATTCTATTTTCATTGCTACTGTGCAATATTCTAGGAATGTGTAAAATAGAGGTGAATATTTTAATATCATTTGTAATATTTTGTTATCCTTTAATGCCTTGCTCTAAACCTTCTTATTTTTTAAGATACCCAAACAGTTTAACTTTATAAGCCTACACATTTTGTTTTGTTAAACTAATTACCTACCAACCAAGTTATTTTTTTGGAATTCTAAACAGAAAATAAAAGGATGCAATGTTAATTTACCTCCGAAATCGAAGACGAGACAGCAAGTCGCCAGCGCAACAGCTTCAGTTTACTTTTCAACCTTATTATTACACTAATATAAAGCTGTTTTCTCTGGACTTCATGCCCTTTGAAATTAACGCTGAGGGACATTTCACATTGACAGGAAAGGCTGTGATTTAGTAGCAATTTTGCCATTTACCGATATTTTGTAATTATCCTAGTTTACTCACTTATTGTGTTATGTGTATGTGTTAAACACATTGATTCGAATTTACTTACTTTAAATTTAGGTGAATCATAAAAAAATAAAAATCAATTTTATATAAATATGCAATAAATTGCAGAAAAACAATGATACAATAATAATAATCATATCATGGCTACAGCTTTACTTTAAAAGGACAAAAAATGCACCATACAATATCAATTATAGCACTTTTTTTTCTTTTAATGTAGAGTCAGCGTTAGTTCGGAGTTATATAGAATAGGTACATATTATAAAGATTATATTACTTATGAGATACTTATTTACTATTAGCCAATACGTGAACGACGAAATCATAACCAGCCTCCCATTTACAACCAACAAACAGTCGTCGTTCACAGTCAATGTGAAACTTACCCAAATCGATGTGTAAGCTCACAAAAGCCGAGTAGCCGAGAATTATAATCGAAACAGCCACCGGTGTGATAGTTAATTAAAGATATGAATAAGGCATTACGAGTCAGGTGCAATCTAAGACTTGTATGGCTCTGGTACCCCCTCCCGAGATGCATTATGCCTTTGTAAGGACATTCAGACCATGCCATTCGTATGGACTATTCATAGAAGACGAAGTTACGTAATTAAACTTTAATAGTGATGCTATAAAGTGTATTTAACACGTTACTTATGATTGGTTAGCAATACAATGGGAAATAGACTCGGAAAATGTTTATTTAAAAAAAACTGTCTAAAGTAGAGACGTGTAAACACATTTTTAAATTTTCACAAAATCTTATTAAAATACTACTTCTTATATTACGGCAAATCAAATAAGGTCATAAACTAGCGATTTTAATATTGAGAACTCATAAATTCAAGAAGTCATTAAAAATCAATTACGCTCATAAAGTGTTTTCAAGTGCTTAAAGTTCATTAAAATATATTAATATTTTGTTATTATGCCCAATAAGTAGAAGTCTTAGTTTGATTTGCTCATGATGACTTTTATTTTGTATGTCTTGGAAGCCCGACCGTGATGAAATTGGCTCTACTTCAATAAAATATTTTTTTTAAATATAGACCGTAAATTTGTACGTATGCTACAATTATTTTATTATTGTATTATATAGTAAGCTCTTATTGGCCTCATAACTTGACGTGATTTATATTGTCTACAGACGTTTTTAAAGCAAATAGTTACTTTTGATATGCAAATGGGTTATATTTGAAGCAATAAAAACGTTATCGGTGGAGTTATCGCCGCGCAACGGAGCGCATTTTGCACGCTTCTAATGAACGCCTTATGAAACAGGCAATTTATCACATGCGGCCTTATCACAAAACTGATAAATTTTATATGAGAAAAAATACTATAACATAAACAATAGTCATTATATCGTAAAGTGCGTTTAAACCCTCGCGATTAGAAATATTAGAGTCGCTTGACGTGAGTAAATACACAGGATGACTTTTACACGTGTTCCAAATTCCTAAACATTCAAAACAATTACGTATTCAGTTTCACTTAAGTAGCAGTCTAGTTGAACAAAAATCTCATTACCATTTCTTATAAGTTTTTCAAACGCACCGTCGCTGCCGGCGCCTTCTATCTCTAGTATGACCATGAATAAATCAATGAAAACAAATAGTATTTGGCTACTAGTATACCCGAAAGCTTCTTAAATTATGTGTCGTCTCGTATTGTTTCAGCTCCCGTTTTGTTCGTACGTCTTTGAATATGTTAATTTATTCTTAGTGAAATAATGAGTAGAGCATATTTTCGTTCGAATATTGAGTGCGCTGTCCATATAGATAGGTTTGAGGCGTAATTTGGTAGACACCGAAACTAATTTATTTAACAAAAGGACCCTCCGACCGATACAATACTTTTTATACCTATACAAGCATATCTCGCCCGTAGCTACATGTTTGTAATTACAGATATATTTAATTCCCTCTTCAATTCCATGCAAGTGTAGCTGGCAGTCGGCTACAATGAATCAAATTGATTAATTGTATTCTGACGTTTATTACGTTGAACTAAGGTCCAATTTAATATGAGTTTGTCAACTTGTGGACATCATTCAGAAAGTAAACTTGGTTTCTTCGGGAGGTAGTTGCTATTTTTATCTTATTTTGAATATGTCCAATAAATATAAAATAACAACCAACATTTACATTGAAACTGCATTTTTGCAACTACAATTTCTTGAGAAATGAATATAAATATTGTTTTAACCAAATAAAAGTGGAAGAGATGTAATAAAGTAGAATAATAATCAAAAGAACATGAAATTCATACCTTCTGTAGGTATTATGTCATGCATTAATATTAGATGATAAAAATATTTTCACAAATTCGTTTTGTGAAAAAATACCTAGTGAGTACTAAAGCTTTAATAACAGAAAATCTAACTGTTTTTAACGCTTAAAACTAAAAAATAATCCTTTACAAAGCTCTGCTATAAGATATTTCCGTGAGAATACGAACTTAAAAATGTAATTCAAAAATTCGTAAAAACTAAGGAAATGAGATTGGAATGATCAAAGGGTCGACAAAGACCATGTACCGCTCCACTGCTTTCTGTTTCCGGTGAAAACTAAATGAACTTCACACAGATAGTATGGCCGCTTATTGGACAATCTATAGCTATTCTGTTCTTTAATAGTGATATAATAATTTGCTATTTTTTAAGAAAAGTATGCATTTTGTTAGTATGTGTTATAGAGGTGCTATAGAGATATAAATGTAGGCTTATAATATAAGCCGGATTTTTTTTAATGTTACGAGTATATTTTAACTAAGGATTAGTATTTCTCTAGGTAGTTAATAATGATATAGATTCTGAAACGATACAGTAAGAAAGAATTTTCACATTATTTGGAAAATGAACGAAAAAAAAATATAATTTATTATTATTTTATTTATATCATATTGCCTAAGCTCAATTTGTTTTATGTTTTATTGCTATTTAACAGATAATCCATTATCCATTAATATAGCAGATATAATTTTAAATAACGACTGCAATAATTATTAACAAAGGAATCGTGATCGCTGAAATTCAAAATAAGCAATCTTTACACTATCGAAAATTTAGTTAGCTTCAGTCAACATTATGAAACTTGTTTGAAACTTGAAAACACTAAGGGCTGATTTTTCAATGCTTGGATAAAACTTATCCGTCCAATAAAGTAGTAAACGATAATATTAAAATGTCACGTAAACTGTCAAATACGGGCAATTAGAATACGTTTTTAAAATGGTAGTTTTATACATTATTCGACGAATAAGTTTTATCTAAGCATTGAAAAATCGGCCCTAATACGAATAAAAAAGCGAAAGTATGTTATGTAGGTATGTATGTTAAGTTTATTTTAGCTGTAGGTATGTGCGTTTTCACCCACATGGAAATTGAACGGTGATAATTTTCCGAATCGCGGAAGGAATAATAAATAAACTTAAAGCTATCTTAAAATGAGATTTGCATCAATATTGAATCAGCGGTTAGCAGGAAGGAATACAGACAACGAAAAAAGCTTTTTAGTATAAATTATATTTTTAGGTAGGTACATATATAATACTAGCGGTCCGCCCCGGCTTCGCCCGTGGTCATATGAAAAATAGATGTTGGCCGATTCTCAGACTTACCCGATATGCACAGAAAATTTCATGAGAATCAGTCCACCCGTTTCGGAGGAGTATGCAGACTAACATTGTGACACGAGAATTTTATATATAAGATTTATACTTATTTTGTAAGCACTAGAGAAAGAAAAATGTGATGTAAGTATATATTTAGTTCCTTGGAAAATGTGAAATATAAAATATGATTGCTGACATTGTGGTATTTTTAAATTTTATGTTGTTAAGTGGATTCTCCGAACACTGTTATTTTTAAATTTAATATGAAGAAAATGTAGCAGTAGATAATATTTTTCTTGCAATAGAAAATAATGAATATTGGATTATGAATGTTACATTTTGATCGAGTCGATGCATGAATGTCGTATTTTCTTGATCAGATTACATAAATTTTAATACGCCTACATCTGTGGAATCGATTGACCCTATGCGCATAATGCAAGAAGCTCTACAGTCTACACAATAAAAAATATTTAAGATTAATTATAGGTGTAACCTAACATAGTGATACGTCATTTTAAAGGAAGCCACTACAAATTGTCAAAATAGTTTCCCTAAAAAATATTCATTTTTGACCGCCAGCCACATCCTAAATGATAAAAAATTCGGCGCTAAAAAGAATAACACCGACAGTCTATTACACGTACAGCATGTCATCGAGGGTTCATTAAAATACGATGACTTAACACAAACATTATAGTGGACTTCATTGATAGCCACTGACGTAGGTTCAACTGCATAAAAACATCATCTATTTGAATCAAACGAATTCAACCTCTATCACAATGCAGTAGAGTCGACGATTTTTTCCTATCAACGCCTCATTTTCGAATGAAAGATGTCTTACAATAAATAGCGTTTCATTCTGTGGAATCCATTGATAAGTTTGATGCTACCAGTGTTACAAGAGGCTGGTCTCACGAGCGTTGAAAGTCAATTACTTCCGAATATGAAATGGAATTCCGAAGGAAACCGAAAGTTTTCGATCATGACATAATATTTGTCATTTGTCAAGAGGCATCAACACAGAAGCTGCTGTAAAATCATAAAGAAGGATTCTTATTAAAAAATGGTATAAAGCCTAATCAAAAAGTTCCCATTTGTTATAAAAAATTGTCCAAAAATATATAATGTCGTCATTTATATTGTTAATTATAGAACAATGCATAATACTTAAACGCGTTCAGTTTGTCATGTACCTACGTATTTTATATACCTACGTCAGCAATTCATAAATGAGCAACGCAATGCAATTATTTTCAATGATTTTTCTCAGTGTACATATTTAAATATAATTTTATTTTAAATTCTCCGTATAGCAACATGAGTAAAATATGAATCATCTTGAGTGTAATCAAAACCCATCTCGCGTAACTAAATTCAAAAAAGAACTTTTTATAATCGTTCAAGCGTTAAATCTAGAAAATTAAACATAGACACTGTTTGCTAATCTGCAAGACGGCGTGTAAGGAGTAATTTTAGTGCCAAAAAAGAAAGCTAGACAACTATTTGGCTTCCAAAACCGTGAGAAAAATTTTTCATCACGAACGAAAGTCAGTAGGCAAAAAACAGTAAACCGAAGTAGTACTGTTATAAATTATTGTGCCGTG